>SEYY01023217.1:52500-55000 GCA_009176605.1 Armadillidium nasatum | reverse complement strand
AATAAAAAAAAAAAAAAAAAATAAAAAAAATGAACATCATTTAAATTTTTTTTCTTTCTTTTTTTTTTTTCCTTGCCAATTTTCCCATCGAAGTCCCGCTGTCAATTAGAGAGTGCAAATCTCATTCGAAGAGTATCTTCTTAACTTGCTTATAATTCCTTGGGTTTTGCCTGGATTTTTTACGACTTTTTGTAGGCCTAGAAATAATTGAAGGAAATGTAGAAAAGAATGAAAGAGGTTTATTAAAAAGGGAAACAAAAAAAATAAATATTTTTTTTTTAAATTTTTTAAGGTTTATTTTTTTTTAATTTATATTTTTATTTTTTTTTTAAAATTTTTTTTTTCGGAGAGAAATTTTTATAAATAGTTTATTATATATATATATATATATATATATATATATATATATATATATATATATATATATATATATATATATATATATATATATATATATATATATATATATATATATATATATATATATATATATATATATATATATATATTATAATTTTGATTATTTAAAACCACCTATAAATATAGTAAATCTAATTAATTTATTTATATTTAAACATTTATAATAGTTACCTTTCTCATTAAACCTTCCCCCATTAAACATTTCCATATTCCATACGGAGTAAAGGGGCTGACCACCCCGTATCCCTCGAAGACAAATCTTTGTGTTGTTGCCATGCATTTACAATTTATTTTTAAAATAAAATCAATAAAAAAAAAAAAATAAAAAAATATATATATATATATATATATATATATATATATATATATATATATATATATATATATATATATATATATATATATATATATATATATATATATATATATATATATATATATATATATATATATATATATATTAGCTATTGTCATATGTTGAATTCGATATTTCATTTACTAGAATAGATACCACGCTAAAAGAAAATGATGTAATATAACTCCCTGAACGCGCAAATGGGTACCCGCATTTCGTAACCGCATTGGCTCAGATAACCCTTTTTACGCGGACAGACATACTCCGATAAAAAAAAAGTTTTATTTTATTATTATATTATTATTATTATTATTATTATTATTATTATTATTATTATTATTATTATTATTATTATTATTATTATTATTATTATTATTATTATTATAATTAATTATTAAAAAAAAAAAAATAATATTTTATTAGTTATTTATTTATTTATATTATATATTTATTTATATTATTTAATTTATTTAGTATATATATATATATATATATATATATATATATATATATATATATATATATATATATATATATATATATATATATATATATATATATATATATATATATATATATATATATATATATATATTTAAAAATAAGAAGTATTTTAAGAGATTCTAGTTTTTTTTATTTTATGAATACATATTTAAACTCAATTTAAAACTGTTATCCTTTTGTTTTGTTAAAGTAAATAAATAAGCTTACTTTTATAAAATAATAATAATAATAATAATAATAATAATAATGATAATAATAATAATAATAATAATAATAATAATAATAATAATAATAATAATAATAATAATAATAATAAAAAGTAGTATTAATTTTCTGGTTTCCAAGATAAGAATTATTTTCTTCCTTGAAAAAATTTAAAGACGCGATTTTGAACCAGTAAATAATAATAATAATAATAATAATAATAATAATAATAATAATAATAATAATAATAATAATATAATAATAATATAATAATAATAATAATAATAATAATAATAATAATAATAATAATAATAATAATAATAATAATATATAATAATAATAATAATAATAATAATAATAATAATAATAATAATAATAATAATAATAATAATAATAATAATAATAATAATAATAATAATAATAATAATAATAATAATAATGAAAATAATGAAAATAAAATCAAAACTTTCAAACTGAACAAAGAATGCGATTTTGTAGGATGTATGTATAGAAAATAAACGTACCAATTCCAATAAAGAAGAAGAAGAGAGAGAACACCATAAAGAAACCCCCCCTCTCCCCCCCAAAAAAAAAGAAAAAAAGAAAAAAAAGAAGAAGAAGAAACAAACAAAGCCTTTTGGTCTCCATACAAGTTCAATTATTGATGTAATAAGATCTTTTTTATAATGGTAGTATTGGTATTTTGTGAAGATATTATGGTATAGTATTGGTATTGTGTGAAGATATTATGAGGAACGTCTTCCACTTAACCCCTATGCTTGATTCTATTATTATCTGATATGGCAGGTTCGAATGAATCGTCTTAACCCTTTTGGGTTGAGTTTTTGAGTAATTGGAGACGGTTTTTTTGAAAACGTGTAATAAATATTATTCTATGCAGGTATTGTTGTTTTTATTTTTATTTATCGAAAGTAATAATATATATATATATATATATATATATATATATATATATATATATATATATATATATATATATATATATATATATATATA
>SEYY01023217.1:0-10000 GCA_009176605.1 Armadillidium nasatum | reverse complement strand
TTATTATTATTATTATTATTATTATTTTTACTTGGAGTATTTACGTATGATTACTATTTTTATAATTATATTATTATTATTATTATTATCATTATTATTATTATTATGGTAAGTGGAGTAGTAGCAGTTATAGTTGTACTTCCTATATTGTTCTATTATTATTAGTATGAAAATAATAGAAGTAGCAATTATCCTTCCTACAAATAATTCATTTGTTATTATTTTCCTTGTTATTATCATTATGGATGATAAAATATATTTTATTAATATATTAATTATTACTAATAGTATCATAGTAATTGTAATTCATTACTGTAATTATGGTTATTATTATTATTATTATTGTTATTATTATTATTATTATTATTATTATTATTATTATTATTATTATTATTATTATTATTATTATTATTATTATATTATTATTATTATTATTATTATTATTATTATTATTATTATTATTATTATTATTATTATTATTAATTATTATTATTATTATTATTATTATTATTATTATTATTATTATTATTGCTTGAAAACACCTTAACCTTTTGCTCTTTTTTTATTGTTAGAGGCATCGTAACGGATCGAAAACATAATAAGTACATTTGTCGAATCGCCTCAACACACCAATAAAAACCTTATTTATTTACTATCTTAAAAATCTTTGACTTTTCAAAAAATAATGAGAAATAAAACACTAATTAAACAAAATGGGAGTATATATATATATATATATATATATATATATATATATATATATATATATATATATATATATATATATATATATATATATGTGTGTGTGTGTGTGTGTGTGTGTGTGTGCGGCGTTTTGCCTTTTGTGTTGTGCAAGTGTTCCGATGTGGGGTAATTGTTGAAAATAGTGTACTAAAAATTCGCATTTTTCGACTATTTTATCTATTTGGTAAGCTCTGATTTTTTGTTCGGATATTGCGCGTTAGTTATAACCATATATATATATATATATATATATATATATATATATATATATATATATATATATATATATATATATATATATATATATATATATATATATATATATATATATATATATATATATATATATATATATATATATATCCTCAGAGAAGGGAAATTTTCCTTAAAGACCAACTATTGGCCGACATGTTTCGAATATATATATATATATATATATATATATATATATATATATATATATATATATATATATATATATATATATATATATATATATATATATATATATATATATATATATATATATATATATATATATGGTTTTCGTAATAATTTACAAACATATTAGTTAATAAAATATTATCCAGTTTTGCATTGCTAAATTTTATATTCTTTTATCGCTCCGAAACTCCTCCCCCTTTCGTCCCTTATTATTAAATTTGCTCCGAATAAATATTAATCTATAAACTTTATTTTTCTCCTATGTTAAATGTTATTATAATTTTTTTTTTTTTATCTTCTTTCTACCATGCAAATAAATGTAAATTAATAGAAATAATAATAAAAAAAGAGAGATCTTCATTGTAGGATAGAAGGATTTTAATCCTGTTTTTATAATGTAATTACAATCAACTGATAAGGATTCGCTAACAATCCCTAACAATCTCTCTGTGTACTAAGTAACGCTCTGGGGGCAATCATGCATATTAAAATCGTCGAAATCTTACTGAGCTCCTTTTCTCCGATATTGTGGATGAGCGGGCGGCTCATCTACGCAACAAGATCACATATATATATATATATATATATATATATATATATATATATATATATATATATATATATATATATATATATATATATATATATATATATATATATATATATGAGAAATCGCTAAATGTAAAAGAAGAGGGAGAGAGAGAATTGAAAGATCTTGTCGAATGTAAATAGATACTATATAATTTTTTTTAACGTTTCTTTTTACCTGTCTTATGAAGCTCGTTGTTGTAGAAGAGTCGGAGAAGCTACCGTCAGACGCCTTATGTTTCTTCTTGCCCTTCGCACGACCCCCAGTTATCTGTTGGTTCAAATAAGAATAATAAGTAAGGCAGGCTTATTTGTTGACGTGTAGGAAAATTAAAAGGAGACTGGAATATGAAAATTAAAATAAGACTGGAATTAAGTGGTTACTGCATGTTAAATGAGTGTTATACTAGTTTATCTACAACGTCTATATATATATATATATATATATATATATATATATATATATATATATATATATATATATATATATATATATATATATATATATATATATATATATATATATATATATATATATATATATATATATATATATATATATAAAGAGACTGTAGAGAATTTTTGAGAGCAGGAGAGATGGTGAGACGAAAGGCCCTAGACTCCACCTTTGCAAAGAGCTGTATGAGTGAAATCACCCCAGATATGTGAAGCGTACTCCATATAGGGACGAACAATCCCTATACAGAGCAAGCAACTGGGGTGTCGTGAAAAAATTACGAAGGATTCTCAGAACACCCATATATATATATATATATATATATATATATATATATATATATATATATATATATATATATATATATATATATATATATATATATATATATATACCCTGCACAAAAGGTGTGCACCAATATCGTTACACTAGAAGAACAATGACGCAAATTCAATTTCTGTTTTCAGAAAATTTCAATAATGGAAATTTTTCTCCTTAAGTTATTAATAAAGGTAAAAAAAATCATCTTTTCGAACGGGCAATTACGTTCTTATTCCTTATAATGAGTTACGAATTCTTTTTATTATCTATGACCTAATTAACTTTGAAACTATTTTGAAAATTCATCATTGTTCTTCTAGGTGAAAGATATGACCTATAAATATAGATTCCTAATACGAAGTGAAGATATTTCCCATGGGGTATTCAAACCAGTACCTGTTACGAAAAGAAACAGTTAAAAAAAATCATCTTAGACATCTCTGTCTGGGAAGTCAACTGCTTTTCAAACAGAGTAAGTAGTACGTTAACACACCTGTTAGAATAGATTACCATAAATTCTAACTACGTGACAGCCTCTATTAAACAGGATCATAATAGCAAGATATGGCATAAAAAATTCGACCCACCTTTTAGGATTATAATGGCAAGATATGGCATAAAAGATTCGGCCTATAAATTTAGGATCATAATAGCAAGATATGGCATAAAAAATTCGACACACCATTTGGGATCATAATGACAAGACATGACATCATAGATTCGGCCCAGCATTTATTGCGACTGAGAATGACTTACCTTTATAGTCCTAGTTGCAGTCATTATAAATAATGTAAGACTAGGATTATAATTAGTAAGTAAGGATGTCTCCTCCTGTTGAGTTAAATTCCAAATTTTGTTGGCCAAATTATGATGTTAGTCAAACACAAATTACCTACATAATTTTTCAAGATATAATTTCGAAAATTTTGAAGATAATTTACTATTTTGCTTATTATTATTAATTTTATTATTATTATTATTGTTATTAATATTATTTTTTATTATCATTATTATTAGTAGTAGTAGTAGCAGTAATAGAAGCAATATTTATTATTTTTAGTAATAGTAGGAAGTATTATTATTATTATTATTATTATTATTATTATTATTATTATTATTATAATTATTATTATTATTATTAGAGTAGTGGTAGTAGCAGTTGTTTTACTTTCTAATTATATAATTATTGTTATTATTATTATTATTATTATTATTATTATTATTATTATTATTATTATTATTATTATTATTATTACTAATATTATTATTTATTGGTCAGTATTTCAATTTGGTTCTATTAACAGAAGAGACATCCTTCTTACCTATTATTTTAATTTACATATAGAAAATTTTATATATATATATATATATATATATATATATATATATATATATATATATATATATATATATATATATATATATATATATATATATATATATATATATATATATATATATATAATATATATATATATATATATATATATATATATATATATATATATATATATATATATATATATATATATATATATATATATATATATATATATATATATATATATATATATATATATATATATATATATATATATATATATATATATATATATATATATATATATATATAACAAAAGGAGATACTCTTGGTCCGGGCTGATATTCAAGCTAACTAGTAGCAGAAACTCTGTGGCAACTAAGTGACTTGAACAAGAGTTATTCTATTTTAATAAGCAATTTATAATGATATTCATTTTGTAGCAGATGCCAGTTTGCAGTTTAGAGCGAGAATACTATTTTTTTTAATGTTAAATATGGTGAGAATACTATTTTTTCTTTTTTAATGTTAAATCTGGTGAGGATGCAATTTTTTTATTTATTTATTTTTTATTTTATTTTTTTTTTTATTTTTTTTTTAAATCGATTCCGACGAAGTGGTTTATCAAGTCATTTGTGTTCACTCTTACAATGTAATGAGAATAATATTTTACTTATTTTATCTTTTTTTTTTTTTCATCGATTTTGGTACTCCCTTACAATGTGTAGTGAATAATATAATCGGTATTATGCGATAAAAGATAAGAAAATTAATGTAAATTAAAACCAGTTGGTAATTCGTGCATATAATTTTTTTTCCTTTTCTTATCAATTTGCACCATTGTAACAATTGCAAATTATCAATGTACCATTATCAATATACCATTCTTATCATTGAAACATGATTAATCAAGCATGAATTATATTCAGATCTTTGTTCAGTTTTAGTAAGTATCATATCATACTGGATAGTGTCGTCTACCGTGGCACAAACGGTAGAGTGGTTGACTAACGTGCTTTTCAGGGCCCCGGTTCGATCCCACTTGGAGATCCTAGGTATATATACTACCTAGAAAAGTTCCTCTCCTCGAATAGGGCAAAGCCCGTGAGATGAAATATATATATATATAATATATATATAATATATATATATATATATATATATATATATATATATATATATATATATATATATATATATATATATATATATATATATATATATATATATATATATATATATATATATATATATATATATATATATATATATTATTATTTATTATTTTTACCCTAAGGGAGGTAAAGTAACTGAATATTTTAATTTATGTGATCAAATTTATACAATTGATTTTATGCAATCAATTTAAGAGTTATCTGAACTAAATTTGAGTTAATTTAACTCAAATTTTGGGTTCGGAGTTATATAAACATTGAATTTGAGAGTTACCTGATATCTCATTTTGGGCTCATTTAAATTAACTCAAAATCTGAGTTCAGTTTAGTTTCATATTTTTATTTTTTATTTTTGAGAGTTATCTGAATTAAATTTGAATTAATCTGAATTAAATTAAGCAAAATTTTGAGTTCAAACTCATACAAATAATAAATTTGGGAGTTATTTGAGCTAAATATGATTTAATTAAAATTAACTCAAATTTTGAGTTCAGAGAAATATAGTATAGTCATTTAATTTGAGAGTTGTCTAATCTCAGTTTCAGTTCATTTAAATTAACTCAAAATTTGAGTTCAATTTCATATATGTGTAGTCAGTTTGAGAGTTATCTGAACCAAATTTGATTTAATTTAATTTAGATTTTGATTTTAGAATTAAAATTATATAATAAATTTGAGTTATTTGATCTCATTTTGGGTTCATTGAAATTAACTTAAAATTTGAGCAAATAATTCATATATTTAATCAATTTGAGAGTCATCTGAACTAAATTTGTGGCAACTACCTAAGATTTACAATGAATTTTCTCCCCCCCCTCTCTCTCTCTCTCTCTCTCTCTCTCTCTCTCTCTCTCTCTCTCTCTCTCTCTCTCTCTCTCTCTCTCTCTCTCTCTCTCTCTCTCTCTCTCTCTCTCTCTCTCTCTCTCTCTCTCTCTCACTCTCTCTCTCACTGTCTGTCCTTTTTATTTTTCACTATTATCTCTTGAACCCTTTTGCATTCATTTTACGTATGGATTTACATACACTTTTCAAAACTCTTATTATTATTATTATTATTATATATTATATTATTATTATTATATTATTATATATTATATATATATATATATTATTATATAATTATTATATTATTATTAAATTTATTTATTTTAATTTATTAATTTTTACCGATTGATGCTAAGTTGTACGTTATTTATGGAATTATTATTATTATTATTATTATTATTATTATTATTATTATTATTATTATTATTATTATTATTATTATTATTATTATTATTATTATTATTATTATTATTATTATTATTATTATTATTATTATTATTATTATTATTATTATTATTATTATTATTATTATTATTATTATTATTATTATTATTATTATTAATTAATAAATTTTTTATTTTTATATTATTATTAAATTATTTTTTAGTTTAATTTTATTATTATTATTATTATTATTATTATTATTATTATTATTATTATTATTATTATTATTATTATTATTATTATTATTATTATTATTATTATTATTATTATTATTATTATTATTATTATTATTATTATTATTATTCATTATTATTATTATCATTGTTATTGTTATTATTTAACTTATGATTGAAACTGGAAAAAATGTTTTACATTTAATATACTTCTTCTTTAACTTTTAGTATATAAGTAATTTCGGTAATTTCCTGTGTGAATTCAGGAATCGAAACCGGTTTCGATGGGCATCGAAATCGGGTAGCCGATTAGCCACCATTTTAAAAAAGCGACGTTTCGAAAGGGTTACGCCCTTTTGTCAGTGTGTAAATGTGTGTACACACTTTCAATACCAATTTTAAAATTGAATATTGCAATATATCAGTAATATCACACATAGTATATATATATATATATATATATATATATATATATATATATATATATATATATATATATATATATATATATATATATATATATATATATATATATATATATATATATATATATATATATATATATATATATATATATATATATATATATATATATATATATATATATATATATATATATATATATTATATATATATATATATATATATATATATATATATATATTATATATATATATATATATATATATATATATATATATATATATATATATATATATATATATATATATATATATATATATATATATATATATATATATATATATATATATATATATATATATATATTAATGGTGTATCGTATATAAGATTTCAGGAATATCTGGATGGGGAATTTCAATATATATTGATGAGTACGAATGTCTCGCTTGAGTTAACGTAGTCATACAAACTTTTTGTGAATGCCTTTTTTTTTTTTTTTTTTTTTAATATAGATCACCACCACTCACGGGCAGAGCCCTTTTCAAAGAGGGGCTTTTGCACATTTATTGTTATTATATGTACACATATAACTCCCTATATATATTCTAAAAATCTGATTTTAATTTCTTAGGGTATACACTAAAAAAAAAGTTTAGTTTCTTTGTGTATAATCTAAAAAAAAAAAAATAATATTTTTTGGGGAAAACTTCAAGAGGAGGTTTAATTTTTCGTAGGGTATATATTCTAAGAAAATAGTTGAAGTTCTTTAGGTATATTTTAATCAATATTTTTAGTGTTTACTTGAAGAACAAGTGTTTAATAACTTTGTTGTTATTTTTACATTTTATGAAAACAGTTTAATTAGAAGGTAGATCGGATATTTTTGGTAATTTTATTATTTTTGGAATAAAATTTTTAAAATATTGGGTATCATCATCAAATTTTGAAAATTTTTATTATTAAAAAAGATACGCATTTTTGTATTGTTGTGAAATTACTGTTGTGCCAATAGTTTCAAAGATTCACTGCAATATTTATTTCGATATCAAGTTCTTATAACTTTACCCATGTTCCCCAAACACAGGAACATTGCAAGATCATACCTAGAAAATTATTGTTGGGATATTTGATATGTTCCTTGAAAAAAACTTATTGTGCTCACTTTTTTTAGGGACTCATCAAAATTTTAAGATTTAGTCTTCCTACAATCTTAAAAAATATTTGGGTCAAATCGGTAAAGCGACAAAAAGTTAAAACGATTAAAAAGGAGAAGTTGTGGAGAAATTTTAAACTTTTTTACAACCCCAACATTTTTTTTCGATACCAGGGTCTAATCACTAGGCAGATCTAGCCCATACTTTCAAGAACACTGCACAATGGTTGTATCTAAAAACCTGTTGGGAAGATTTTTGATATGTATCCTTAGGAAAAAAAAGTTGTAGCCACAATATTTTTGAAAAAATTAAAAAAAAAAAAAAAAAATTTTTTTAGGGGGCGACAACTTTTCTAGGGACGCATCAAAAATTTGAACCAAAATTTTTAAGATAAGGCCTTCTTACAGCGTTCCTGAAAATTTGGACCAGATCGGCCAAACTACAAAAAAGTTATATGTATATAAAAAAAGGAAGGTCTGTGAACCTCCAAAACTACAAAAATTTTACAAGAATGAAAATAACACTTTTTTGACACAATTATGAACGTCCCAAAGTTGTATGTAAACTGGTACCTTCAAAATTAAAAAATTTTGTCCAAAAAAAAAAAAAAAAATGAAAAAAAAATTTTTGTAAAAAAATATACGAGATAAAAAAAAATTTTTATTTTTAATTTATTACAATTTTTTCCAAAATATTTTGATTGCACCTTTAAGATTAAAAAGTTTATTTCAAAAATTAAAAAAATGTCCAGAAATATCTTCTCCCTCTTGTTTATTTACAAAGTTTTAATTATTTGGGATACATTCAGGGAAAAGAATTGTTATACTTAAGGTTTTACTCTATGAAAAGAGTTTAAATACTTAGGGTATATCCTAAGCAAAGTTTATTTACCAAAAATTTAGTTATTTTGGCAAAGGAAATATTCAAATAAAACATTTTAATTACTTGGTTTATACTCTAAGAAAAGAATTTAATTATTTAGGGCATTTACTAAGCAAAATGTAATTTTCTCGCCGCTTAGAAAAGTTTAATTATTTAGGCAAAGAATATATTTTAATAAAAGAGTTTAATTAGTATATGCTCTAAGAAAACTTTAATTACTTGGGGTATATATAATCTTAAGAGTTCAAGAGTCTAATAATTCAAGTAAACCTCGATCTTTTTTTAATTTTCAATTACGTGAATTCAAGAATATTTTTAAATTGTTGTTCTTGAATATTAACGAATATTTTAAGGAAATAAAGCAATAAATTACATTTATCATTTAATATCAAATTATTCATAATTTCTGTTGAAAGTTTCTTGAAAATCTTTGAAAATTTACTTAAGAATCTGTGAGCATGCTTTTTTTTTTTTTTTTTTTTTTTTTTTTTTTTTTTTTTTTAGAAAATTCCAAGTAAATGAATACGAATAAACTCCGAGCATATGAATGCGAATAAACTCCAAGTATATGAATACGAATAAACTCCAAGTATTTGAATACGAATAAACTCTAAGCATATATTAGTATGAATAAACTCCAAGTATATAAATACGAATAATCTCCAAGTATATGAATACGAATAAACTCCAAGAATATGAATACCTCAAGTATATGAATATAAATAAACTCCAAGTATATGAATACGAATAAACCTCAAGTATATGAATATAAATAAATTCCAAGCATATGAATACGAATATTTATTTCCCGGTTACAATTCAAATATCACTTCGCCAAAACTTTGCTTTAGTCATGCGAATGATTTACACAACCGTTAAACCACGGCAGCGGCAAAACCACTAAAAGAGTAAAAATATTTTTAAAGTGTTTTTGATTCATATATTTCTATTCTAAATTCATGATTTAGAGAATTACTATATATATATATATATATATATATATATATATATATATATATATATATATATATATATATAATATATATATA
>SEYY01023216.1:20000-38338 GCA_009176605.1 Armadillidium nasatum | reverse complement strand
CATACATACATACATACATACATATATACATGCATACATACATACATACTAACATACATACATACATACATACTAACATACTGTACCTAGTTTGAACCTAAGAGTTTGCAAAATCAATATCGGTTATAATAACGATATTATAATAGTTGAGACTCAAAAGTTCAACTGATAAAAATAAACTGGAAACCATTTAGAGTTAACAAGACCCAAAATCTGAAACTCAATCATTTTAAAAATCTGTGTCATTGGAATAA
Organism: Armadillidium nasatum; assembly: GCA_009176605.1. NCBI lineage: Eukaryota > Metazoa > Arthropoda > Malacostraca > Isopoda > Armadillidiidae > Armadillidium > Armadillidium nasatum. Next base: position 38,084 of record SEYY01023216.1, on the reverse strand, counting down.
TCCAAAATATGTGATAAATCCTTCTTGCAAAATTGAACGACACCTTTACTAAATGAAAATGACTTGAATGGTTTTGAATCAAGTTCGAAGCACCATCGGAAAACGCAATATCTTAGAAGTTAATTTAGTGAAATATACCACGGGATTCTCCCAAGAAAGACACTAACGAGGTTTTCGAAGTATGTTTTGGAAAAATGAAATTATTCTTGTCTGGAAGAATAAAAAATCGTATTATTGAAGAACTGAGAATAATAGTTTTTCTACCACGATTATAAAAATTCATAAAAGGTCAGACCAACTTTTAGCATCATTTATTTGGTCCTGGTTGATGTCTTACAAAATAAAAGGGCAAATGATGGCTGGAGTTGTCGACATGGGAGTTGATAGAACTTGAATTTACAAACAGAGAGATAATCATTAATGATAAGTAGAAAAAGAATTTGAGATAGGAGAGAACTTTAACAAAAAAAAATTAATAGAAAGTTTAAGGTACGAACTGTGTCTGTGAACAACACCTGCTTTAGAACAACTGGAAAGGAAAACAGAGAGACGGATATATATTGAAAGAGTTTAGAAAGCAAATCTTTCTGCCAGACCTATTAAAAGATTTAAATGCACGGAAAATCGATAGTGAGTCTTTATTGATAACGAGAGAAAAAAAAATCTGTTATGAATAGTCTGCATTTGAAAAACCTGTTTTCCTTTTCAGATTCACTTTTTAATTTTTTACTGATCGCTTTCAACTGAATTATTTTGAAATAAAAAATGAATGTTATGTAAGAAAATGAAAGGAATTGAAATGAATGTTAAATGTTTTATAGAATTTTTAAAGTAAAGGTTTTTCCGATAAAATATTTATTCAGACATTCAGGTTTGATATATTCGAGTATATATATATATATATAATATATATATATAATATATATATATATATATATATTTATATTATATATATTATATATATATATATATATATATATATATAATATATATATATATATATATATATATATATATATATATATATATATATATATATATATATATATTAATATATTATATATTATATTAATATATATATATATATATATATTATATATATAATATATATATATATATATATATATATATATTATATATATAATATATATATATATATTTATTACAAAAACGCCACCACTCACGGGCAGAGCCCTTTTCAAGGAGGGGGCACACACACAAGAACAAACTCACACAAACACACACACCTAACGCACAGCCCTCAGGTGGTCGCAGACGGAAGACTAGAAGAGTGGAAGATTAAATACAGTTGGAAAAATAGAAGATGTAGAGAATTCCACAGAATAGAGGTGGCTGGAAAGAAGGAGGTACCACAACGGGCTAGCCTGGGATTCCCTACGTCCACACAAAATTGGTGCGAAAGCAGGGCACCCCTCGTGCAAAGAGGACGACGCAAGGGTGGAGAAATGCGAGAGGCCAATTCCCTCGAGCACCTGCCATTGTAGTACCTATAGAAAGGAGATAGCGCGCCAACGTCACGTCGCAGGGACAGAGATTGGTCAAGAGAGTTTGAAAGTAAGGGACAGTTTATTAATCTCATAGCTTTTGACTCAACCCTATCCAGAAGAGAGGAGGAGCCAGAGCCCCCCAAATGTGAGAACAGTACTCCATACAAGGGCGAATAAGATCCTTATATATCTGGAGTAACTGCTCAGAAGAAAAAAACTCTCGCAACCTGAACAGAACTCCCAGCTTCTTAGAGGCAGCTTTAGCAACCATTGTGATATGTGGTTTCCAAGACAGTTTGTTGTTTATGTTTAGACCAAGAATGTTAATGTTATTTACAGGTGAGACGGGAGAGCCATCGAAGAGGATAGGAAAGTTAGGAGGTGTTTTTGAGAGGGAGATGTAAAGAAGTTGAGTTTTTAAAGAGTTGAATTTCACAAGGTTGCTATGTCCCCACCGGGAAATTCCATCCAGATCGGCAAGAATAGAATTCGGAAAGTTGAAGACGAGAAGCAAGTCTAGAAGCAAAGAGGGAGCAGATTTGAAATGAGTAGAAGAATGTAGAGTTGAATCATCAGCATAAGAGCGAACAGAGTTAGAAGTGCAGTGGAGAAGATCGTTAATGAAAAGTAAGAATAAAGTTGGAGATAAAACAGAACCCTGAGGAACACCACAGTTGACAGAAAAGGAGGAAGAGGTCGCTCCATCTACAACTGCCGAAATGGAACGATCTGAGAGAAAACTAGACAAGAGTAAGCAAAGAGAAGGAGGAAACCCAAAGGAAGGGAGCTTGGAGAGCAGTGACGCATGCCATATACCCGGTCGAAAGCCTTGGATATGTCAAGCGCCACCACACAAGACTCCCCGAAGTCCCTAAGGGCAGAAGACCATAGATCAGTAAGATAGGAAAGTATGTCACCAGTTGACCTCGAGCGACGAAAGCCATACTGGTGATCAGAGAGAAGAGAATGAGACTCCAAATGATCCAGGAAATGAGAGTTGAGGAGAGTTTCAAAAATTTTAGATAGAACACAAGTGAGAGCTATAGGTCGATAGTTAGAAGGGTCAGAACGGCTACCTTTTTTCGGGATCAGCTGAACCAACGCACGCTTCCAGCATAGAGGAAAAGTATTAGTATTAGCATATATATATTATATATATAATATATATATATATATATATATATATATATATATATATATATATATATATATATATATATATATATATATATATATATATATATATATATATATATATATATAAATTCTATTTCTTCATTTGCATATATATTCAATCCCATAAAAGAATCCTTTTTTTATAATAGTCTAAAACAGAGAAAAAGAATAAGAACATGTACCTTACAAAGCGATAATAAAACTTTTAAGATTTCAATTCGAAGTAAAAAAAAAAAAGAAACAAAAAAACTGGCGAGAATTTATAATGATTAGAAAACTAAATTTTCTTGAATGTTAATATATTGCTATACATATATTGTCTTTGATACATCAGCAGAAAAGGGTTGTATAAACCGAAAATCGAGTTGTTTTGTTTGGTTCATACGAACTAAAAGTAACCTGTTATATATCTTATTTATATCTTATTGCCTTATAGGCAACTTCAATTGTTTTTTTTTTTTTTTTTTTTTTTTTTTAACTGGTTACCATTACCATAATTATTAGGCTTTAATAAAACACCCTTATTTCATTTTCATCAAATTCGACCTTTTGCAATATCAACGACATTATGTATATATATATATATATATATATATATATATATATATATATATATATATATATATATATATATATATATATATATATATATATATATATATATATATATATATATATATATATATATATATATATATATATATATGATCTGTCAACTTTCATGTAATTCATCATCGATGATGATTTCAATTTGAGAAACGCCAATGGCTTTCCTCTAATTCTCAAGATAGAACTGGTAACTTTTCCAACCATTTTTATATCCAGAATGATGTTGAGAAAATGAGAAAGTCCCTATTCTTATACCTGACTGGTCTTTGAGATTAACTCAAGATTACTTTAGCTCTTTTCAATTACAAATCTTTCTCATTGTTCTTTTAAACTTTTTCCACCTCTGAGTTAATCCGACCCATTACTATCTATGGATACTTTATTTATATCTTCTAGTCTCCCGCAGGAAAGACCTTTCACACCGGCGAAGAAAAGTTTTTTTTTGTACTTCGTCTGATCGGACTTTTTCGTTATACTCTGAGTTTCCTTTGAATGCACAGAACTTCAACGGGAAAGTCCCCTTAGAGTGTGCAAAACGCATTGCTGAGATGATTTTCGCTGACATGGAGATTTTATTCTATATCATTTCTCTTCAAATAATACTAAAAGCCTTAGTTAAGTGTTATTCGCAGCAGGATGCGATAATCAGGTATTTCCGTGATCTACAAGCTCTCGAAACTCATGCTAATAATTTTAATAATCTTTTTGGTTCCTCTTCCTCCAGCTCCATCCGTCAATTTCCACAAAATGTTAACTTTAACAGTGCTTCTTGCTACAGTATCTTCTAACAGCACAAATGCCGTTTTACTTTCCACCAAAGATAAACTCTTCATTTAAATCTTAACTTCAAATTCAACTCTGCGAATTCCAAAGCTCTTCTTCATTCTTCGGCACCATCCAACTTACATAATCTTCATAAGAAGATGTACGTCCTTGACGATAACTCTCCTGAGCTTTTGAGTCTACACCCTGTTTTAAACTTTCTTTCTTGCTCCAAGTGTGCGTTTTTTTAGCCTTTGCCAGTGTCGAAAATATTTTCGAATCAAACCTTAATAATAAGATCAAGAAATATCTTAAATATTCAAATCTTATCTCAGATCTTCAGTAGTGCTTCAATAAAGAACTCTGAGACTTTCCACAGACTCTCTTCCATATTCTGTCCAACTCTCTGATTCAGACTTAACAATTATATTCAGTATTGTAGGTAAGCAGCATTATATGTACTACTATATTCTGGAACACACTCCTCTCTTTGAACACACTCCTTTAATTTGAAATTCACTCATTTAAACGCAATGAAGTGGGGTGTGTCGGATCTTAATTTGACCCAATTCTGGTGAAATATACTAGTCAATAACTTTTACTCACAGGTAGTGATATATATATATATATATATATATATATATATATATATATATATATATATATATATATATATATATATATATATATATATATATATATATATATATATATATATATATATATATATATATATATATATATATATATACAACGCCAGATTACAATTTAAGGTATTCATACCAGAGCAAGTACTCACTCAGTTATAACCTTTTTATATCCTAAAAAAGCATTCGCTGAGGCTATATATATATATATATATATATATATATATATATATATATATATATATATATATATATATATATATATATATATATATATATATATATATATATATATATATATATATATATATATATATATATATATAAAAAATTTTTTTTTTTTTTTTTTTTTTTTTTTTTTCTTTTTTCTTTTTTTCTTTTTTCTTTTTTTCTTTTTTTTTTCTTTTTTTCTTTTTTTTTTCTTTTTTTAAGCTGACTCGTCGTGAGTTTCTTTATGAAAAGCAAACAGGCGTTTGACATTACAAGGGAATGCTTTCAGACGATCAACTAAATTCAAGTTTTTTTCTTTTTCATTTTTTAACCAAAGTTTAAGAATTATAATTTTTAATTAAAGAATTATAACCTTCTTTTTCAAATTTCTTTTTTTTTCTTTTCTTCTTCTTTTTCTTCTTCTTCTTTTTCTTCTTTCTTCTTCTTCTTCTTTTTCTTCATCATCTTTTCCTTCATCATCTTTTCCTTCATCATCTTTTCCTTCATCTTCATCTTTTTCTTCATCATCTTTTTCTTCATCATCTTTTCCTTCATCTTCATCTTTTTCTTCATCGTCTTTTTCTTCATCATCATTATCATCTTCATTTTCATTCATCATCATCATCATCATCATCATCATCATCATCATCATCATCATCATCATCATCATCATCATCATCATCATCATCATCATCATCATCATCATCATCATCATCATCATCTTCTTCTTCTTCTTCTTCTTCTTCTTCTTCTTCTTCTTCTTCTTCTTCTTCTTCTTCTTCTTCTTCTTCTTCTTCTTCTTCTTCTTCTTCTTCTTCTTCTTCTTCTTCTTATTATTATTATTATTATTATTATTATTATTATTATTATTATTATTATTATTATTATTATTATTATTATTATTATTATTATTATTATTATTATTTCTTGTATTATTTCATTAAATGAATTAAAACGTTAGATATGTATGAATCGTTGGGGTTCAAAAAGAGCCACAGGCATAGTATTATTTATATTATTGTGTTATGTATTATAATATCTACTGTAAAATTGAAAAAATATAAATGTTCAATCTCTAAATAAAGCTTACAGAAATTGAGAAATTATAATCATTAATTGTTATTATAGTTATGATTAAAATTATTAGAATAGATCACCAAAAGGTGGAGAAGAGAAGTTGAGAGAAGAGACAGAGAGGAAGTCTGAAGAAGAGGTGGAAAGATGAGGTGGAGGCTGTGCTTTGGAAGCATGATATCCCTGATCTAGATAAACTGCGGAGGAGGAGCGGATTCTCCTACACACAATGCGAAAAAAAACAACTGAAGTTGTGAGATAAACTTCTGAGGGCACCGTAGAAAACCTCCAAGGAGTATGCTTTGAGAGAGGAACAATGTGACATTTTCAAGAAAGATCTCGAAAAGAATAAATATCAAAAATATGATGAATATTCAAAGATGTGTATTATGATTTAAAGATTTGAGATTTTATTACCTTTTCTCTGCTTCAGAGAAAAGGTAGGGAAGTCATACTTCTGAAATACGAAGGAGACGAGATCTGTTGTTAAAAGGTCACTCTTAAAGAATTACTTGATTGCTGCTGAGTGAAACGTCTTTTAACTTTAAATAATTTTGAAAGCTGAATTCGTTAGGATCTGAGTGGATAGATGATGAAGGAACAGAAAGGTCGTTACAGAAAGACTAAAAAATGAAAATGGACTATAATAGAATTCTGAAGAACGGCATTGCTTGTTGGGAGGATATTTAAATAATGACCTACAGTCTCCTATGCCAACTACTTTAAAATCACAGGAATTAAAATAAATCAGAAAGGATAAACACAGAATTACCTTAGTTAGGAAATAAATGTCATATACCTGATCAGATAGAATGTTTATAAGATTTGCAGAGCAAAAAAAGAAAATATTTAATAAATTATCGAAAAAAACACAAGTGAAAAGGAGCTGGAAGAGGAAAGTTAACGAATTATATATATATATATATATATATATATATATATATATATATATATATATATATATATATATATATATATATATATATATATATATATATATATATATATATATATATATATATATATATAAAATATATAACAATTTTTATTTTTTAATATTTAGATTTTAATTTACAAACTTAATTCATTCCGTTTTTAATATATGAACGTAATTTAAATCAGTAAAACGAATCAGAAACATTCACCTGTATAGAAATTTTATATGACGTCATTTTTCAATCATTGCTGGTAAATGAAAGTTGCATAAATGAAAATTTTATCAGGAAAATTTTTTATGAATTTCGAATTCATGAAAAATTTTTCATGAAAATTTTTTCATGAAATTCGAATTCATGAAAATTTTATCAGGAAATTTTTTTTTTTGAAATTCGAATTCATGAAAATTTTTAACAAGAACCTATTAATTGAATACAAAAAAAAAAAAAAAAAAAAAAAAAAAAAAAAAATATAATTTCAGGAATTAGTTTAAAATAAGTAAAAGAAATTGAGACTAAACTATAAATGCCGTTGGACAAAATAGTCATGAATGTGTTTTTAATATTATACATGTTATATATATATATATATATATATATATATATATATATATATATATATATATATATATATATATATATATATATATATATATATATATATATATATATATATATATATATATATATATATATATATATATATATATATATATATATATATATATATATATATATATATATATATATATATATATATATATATATATATATATATATATATATATATATATATATATATATATATACATATATATATTATATATACTTATATATATATATATATATATATATATATATATATATATATATATATATATATATATATATATATATATATATATATATATATATATATATATATATATATATATATATATATATATATATATATATATATACATATATATATATATATATATATATATATTATATATATATATATATATATATATATATATATATATATATATATATATATATATATAATATATATATATATATATATATATATATATATATATATATATATATATATATATATATCCAGAAAAAGCCTACCATATTATTTTATTCATAAAAACATTTACATAATAAATCTTTTACGATATTCTCAAGTTCTACTCCTAAACATATTGTCTTTCAAATATTAAAAACTTATTAATATTAAAATATTAATTTCTTTTTTCATGAAATCATCCATTAATTACTATGACAATTGTAATATCAATAATAATGATAATAATTATAATGATAATAATAATAATAATAATAATAATAATAATAATAATAATAATAATAATAATAATAATAATAATAATAATAATAATAATAATAATAATAATAATAATAATAATAATAACAGCTGTAACAATAATAATAATATTAATACCAATAAGGATAATACAACAGCTACTAATACAGCTACTACTGAAACTACTACTACTAAGACTAATCATTATAATAATAATAACTATGACATATTTAATAGTAGTAATAATAATAAGCAGAATGATAAAAATAGTAAACAGTTACAATAATAATAATAATAAAAATAATAATAATAATAGTAAAACAAATTACAATAATAGTAATAATGATAGTAATAATAATAATAATAATAATAATAATAATAATAATAATAATAATAATAATAATAATAATAATAATAATAATAATAATAATAATAATAGTAACAATACATATATATATATATATATATATTATATATATATATATATATATATATATATATATATATATATATATATATATATATATATATATATATATATATATATATATATATATATATATATATATATATATATATATATATATATATATATATATATATATATATATATATATATATATATATATATATATATATATATATATATATATATATATATATATATATATATATATATATATATATATATATAATGTATATATAATGATAACAAAAATGATGAGAATAATAATAATGCATGAGTGGAACCACCCAAGATATGTGAGGCATACTCCATATAGGGGCGAACGACACCTCTATAGAGAGCCAGCGTAGAGTGAAGTAATTCTGAAGGCCCCTCAGAACGCTCAACCTCTTAGAAGCTTGTTTAGACAAAGAAGTAATGCTATCTTTCTAAGAAATATCACTAGAAAATTATATGCCGAAAATATTAAGAACAGATGAAGGTTTGAGTTATGTGTTTTCGAAGAAGACATCATAGTTGTGTGGAAGACTGTGCAGAGTGGAGAGATGGAGGAATTGAGCTTTAGAGGCAGAATACAACCATGTTTTCTCTGCCCCAATCTGAAATACGTGAAAGATGAAAGGTTAGTTGCTCCAAGGCTGCCCTTCTCAAGTCTATCAACTACTGTTGGGAGGGACGTCTTTCAAACTGGAAGGAGTAATAAAGGTTGGAATCATCAGCATAGAAGTGGATAGGAGATGAGGTAATAGAGAGAAGGTCATTAATGAAAAGCAGAAAAAGTGTTGGACAGAACCCTGAGGAACACCACTGTTAATAGATTTAAAAGAAGAACGGTGGCCGTCTACAACAGCTGTTATAGAACGACCGGAAATGAAATTAGAGAGAAAGATCACAGAGAGAAGCATATATATATATATATATATATATATATATATATATATATATAATATATATATATATATATATATATATATATATATATATATATATATATATATATATATATATATATATATATATATATATATATATATATATATATATATATATATATATATATATATATATATATATATATATATATATATATATATATATATATATATATATATATATATATATATATATATATATATATATATATATATATATATATATATATATATATATATATATATATATATATATATATATATATATATAATAATAATAAATAATAAAAATAAAAATTCCATTCTATGATTTGTTGTGCTGAGAAATGCAGATTTTAATGGTCGGAATTTTTGAATAGTAATTTTAGAATTTCTTTGCCTATATGCTGAAATAAATTTCTGATTTATATTTCTATTATTGAAAAGAAAAAATTGATTTTATATATTATATATATATATATATATATATATATATATATATATATATATATATATATATATATATATATATATATATATATATATATATATATATAATATATATTATGATTATTATTATTATTATTATTGTTATATTTGCAAAAGAACAGAGCGAAATAAAAACCGAACTTCACTTACTCTATGCATTAAAATATTTAAATTTTTCTAATGCTTATTAACATTTCATAAGATATTTTAAACTCGAATTCAGAACTCGGAATATAGTGTATTACCATATATAGAAACGATGGTGACTTAAATGAAAGCTAGGAGCATCTCTTCGAATTCTAATAGTCAAGACCATACTAAAATTTAACAATGTTTTTAAATTCTAGACACGAATAGAAATGGACTTATAAATAGTGAAGAAGCTGCTGCGGGATTATGGGCCTTGGGTTATTTAGTGTACGAAGAACAGATTAAGGAATGGGTTGGAGCAAATAAGAAGAAAAAATTCTCATTGGACGACTTTAAAATAATTGTTTCGCTTGCTTCGAAACATTAACCCTTAATAAAATAGAAAATTAAGGATAGTATTGAGGTGCTAGAGTTAAATGATATGACTTAAGGAAAACGATTATCTCAAGCCCTGAACTTACTTCTTGGATTCAATAGCCAAGAGATACATATTTTGCTCACTTGTTTATCTCCAGACGGTAAAGCGAGTTCATTCACAATTAACGAACTCAAAAAATGGGTCCCAGAAGAATGATTAGAACTAAAAAATTGGCACCTTATAATTTGCTATTATTAAAATGTTCAAGAAAAATGTTTAATAAGTTAAAATAATTTTCCTGGTTTTAAAGTTTTTTTTTTTTATAATTAGAACATACCATTAAAATGAACTTTCCAAATAAATGATTATAATTATTACATTTAAATTATAATTATTCCTATATGGAACACCAAAGAATAAATTAATTAGGAAAATTAAGAAAAATAAATAACCTAATCCTACTAAACCTAACCTAAATTAATTTATTTAACCTAGCATAACATAACTCTAATTAGCATTGGTTAACTTACCAAAAAAAAAATAAATAAATAAATAAAAAAAATTCACAGTTATATATATATTATTATATATATAATATATATATATATATATATATATATATATATATATATATATATATATATATATATATATATATATATATATATATATATATATATATATATATATATATATATATATTATATATTATTTTCTTTTACAGATCACCACCACACACGGGCAGAGCCATTTTCAAGGAGGGGGCACATACAAAAGGAAGAAAAGAAACTCAAACTAGATCATAACGCGCATCCCTCAGGTGGGCACAGACGGAAGCTTTGAAGAGAGGGAGATTAAATACAGGAGGAAAAATAGATGATGGTAGAGAGTTCCACAGAACAGAGGTGGCTGGAAGAAGGAGGCACCACAACGGGCTAGCATGGGGTTTCCAACATCCACACAAAATTCGTGCAACGAAGACGACGCAACGGTGGAGGAATGCGAAAGGCCAATTCCCTCGAGCACCTACCATTGTAGTACCTATAAAAAAGAGACAGTGCGCCAACGTCACGTCGCAGAGATAGGGGGTCGAGAGAGTTTGAAAGTATGGGACACTTTATTAATCTTTAAGCTTAAGACTCAACCCTATCCATGCGAGTGGAGGAGTCGGAGCCCCCCAAATGTGAGAACAGTACTTCATACAAGGGCGAATAACACCCCTATATAATTGGAGCAACTGCTCAGAAGAAAAAGAATTCTTGCAGCCTGAATAGTATTCCCAGCTTCTTAGAGGACGCTTTAGCAACCATTGTGACATATGGTTTCAAGACAATTTATTGTTTATGAGTTATTACATTACAGACATGGGATACCTGAGAGGAGAAGGAGTAGGAGGAGAGATACCAGAATCGAGAAGGGTAGAATTAGATGAAAAAAGGAGGCCGAAGAGATTAGCCTTTTCAGAGGGAGTATTAACTACAGAACCATCAGAGAGAATAAGAGGAGGAAAGGCAGATTTACAGAAGTTATTAGAGATATTTTTGGGAAGAGGCCAGGAATTTTTATCAGTAGGAGAAACATGGAGGTCAGCGCACTTCCTTTTTGTGAAAGTACTCTTAGTTGTCGAAGAACATCCCTGCAACGATTCCGAGCTGAATGAAAATTACCAAGAGTGATAGGAGAAGGCGAGTTTTTTCCATTCACGATAAGCATTATCTCTCCCGAAGGACAAGAGAACAATTGATATTGAACCATGGATTTAAAGGAGAAAAAGATTCAGTTGAAGATGGATTGAATTTGCTCATCCCATCAAGGATTACTGCCCCTACCTTTTCAGCAGAGACAGAAGCGTCCCCGGAGACTAAGAAGATTTACTCCAATGGTAGTTAGCAAAGAAGCGACGCATTGCCCCCAACTAGCTCGATTAGAGTGCCAGAAGTACGTTTAGGGCACGGTGGAGCTGTTGGAGAGAAACTATTATAACTAAGAGCTATAAGATTCTGGTTAGAGTTACCAATGGGAGGGAAAATGGTGTATTTATATCTAGAGGGAGTAGTGGTGAAGCATAAATCAAGTGTGTTCAAGAACTGGTTAGGACGATCTGGAATGTGTATGGGTTCCCTAATCAACTGATCCAGATCGTTGAGAATGCTGAATGATTTGGCCTCCTTCCCATCTGTATCAGCATGAGAGGAGCCCAACTATTCAGTGTGGTGTGCGTTGAAATCTCCTTAATAGAAGATTTCATCATTTGAGTGAGAAGAAGTAACAGTCTCGTGAAAAGTAATAAGATATTAAAAAAGAACTGGAAAATCTGTTCCATTAGGGAAGCCGTAGCAGAAACACAAGGTAATTGTAGTAGTAGGAAAATATATTTTAAGCCATAAAACATCGAAATTAGGAGATTCTAAATTTACGAGACGTGTTTCAGGAGAGTTAATGTTAATATAGGCACATACTCCACCATTTAGTCGGAAATTGTGAAACAAAGATGTGGTTGGAGACATTGACGTTGTTAGAGAAAGAATCCCTGTTCAACTAGGTCTCAGACAGAAGTAAAAGGTTAGGATGAGAGTTAGAGAGGTGATATTCTACGGATTCGATATTAGCACGAAGACCTCAGACGTTGGCAAAGTCAATGGAAAGCCCCTGTCTACACCCACCCTCACGTCCTCTCAATCTTGTCATCCAAAGAAGCACACACGCACTCACCTTTACTCACGCACGAATACACACGCACACACACACACACACAAACACACACACACACCATCTCACACACGCGCAAACACAAACGAACAAAATAAGAAACACATACAGCAGCTAAAAGGAAAAAAAATAATTAACGAAAGTAAATAAATAAATAAATGAACAAATAAATAAATTGCTAAATAAATATATTTAAATTAAAAGAATGTAATTAGAACTTATCTTGAAGAAGAGATGAAGAAATTCCAAGAATATTAATTAACTAACTAACTAACTAACTATATATATATATATATATATATATATATATATATATATATATATATATATATATATATATATATATATATATATATATATATATATATATATATATATATATATATATATATATATAATATATATATATATATATATTACTTCATCTCTTATCCACTCCTTTGCGATAACTCCATCCTTCATTACTATTTTCAATTTCAAAGGCGCCCCTCCCAACAGCAGTTAATAGACTAAAGGAATGTACTCTTGGAGCAACTGACTGCTTATCTTTCTCGCATTTCAAATTGGGGCAGAGAAAACATGGTCGTTTCCATTGTCAACAAAACTCAATTCCTCCATCCTCTACTCGCACAATCTTCCACACAACTATGATATCGTCTTTGAAAACACGCAACACAAGTCTTCATTTCTCCTTAATATTCTTGGAATTTTTTTTTTTCTCGTGATCTTTCTTGGAAAGATCACATTACTTCTCTTTTTAAACAAGCTTCTAAGAGGTTAGATAAGGCGCCTTAAGAACTTCACTCCACCCCAATTGCTGGCTCTTTACAGTGGTGTTGTTCGCCCCTGTATGGAGTACGCTTCACACATCTGGGGGTGGTTCCACATATACAGTCCTCCTTGAGAAGGTGGAGTCTAGGGCTTTTCGCTTCATCTACTTTCCTACTCTCAATAATTCTCTCCAGTCTCTTTCTGCTCGTCGAATTGTTACATCAGTCTCTCAATACTATCGCTATCACAATGGACACCGCTTTTCTGAACTCTCTCGTCGTATAGCTTCTCCATTGAATAGAACTCGTGCGATACGTCTTTCTACACAGTCTCATCCTTTCTCTTTCCAAGTCTCTGACCTCAGATTTAACCGCTATGCTCAGTCTTACATGTACTCTACTTGTAAAGTCTGGAACACACTCCTTTCATCTATTTTCCCAACTTCCTATGATTTACACACCTTCAGACGCCGTGTATCGAAACATGTCGGCCTTGACCAGGTTTAAGATTTTCTCCCACAATATATATATATATATATATATATATATATATATATATATATATATATATATATATATATATATATATATATATATATATATATATATATATATATATATACTTATATATATATATATATATATATATATATATATATAATATATATATATATATAATATATATATATATATATATATATATATAATAATATATATATAATATATAATATATATCTATATATATTATATATATATATATATATATATATATATATATATATATATATATATATATAATATATATATATATATATATATATATATATATATATAATATATATATATATATATATATATATTACGGCTTGCCCTATGGAGAGGAACTTTCTAGGTAGTATATTATTGATATATTATATATCTAGTTTGAGCCATATAGACTTATATATATGATATATATATATATTATATATATATATTATATATAATAATATATATAAATATATATATATATTATATATATATATATATATATATATATATATTATAATTATTATTTAAAAAATCGATATTTTTCCTTAAAATGGCTACTATGTCTCCAAACGTTCTTGTAACATACGTTAAGCCTTTATTACTTCAAATTATTATTGTAATAATAATAATATAGATCTTTTTTTCTCGATTCATAAAATTATGGTATTTTTATGATAGAGTTTTTAAGAGGTTTAGGTGGTGCTAGTATAATTTATATTGTGAGTATATTAATAAAATATGGTACTAAGTCAACAAATGTCTATGTGTATTTTTCCTCTCTTATTTTTACGTTAGGCTCTTTTTATCTCCGATTTTTAATTCACATATTTCTTGAAAATTTTTCTTCTAACCAATCTTTCCTATCACTTAATAATATCGTCTATCATAATAGGGACCTAATACGTGGTCAAATCTTCCTTTATAGGTATTTATTATATCTTTATCTAATTATATATATATTTGGGGAAGATCTACCGAATACATATTTATTCTATTTATATATTTTTATATTTACATATATAGCCCTATATACTAGAGCAATAGGAATATTTATATGGGCCTTAAAATAATTAATAGAGTTCCACAGAAAGACGTCTAGCCTATTGCCTATACACATAATTTATACCCCTTTTAAGGATAAATATGCGATATATTCCCTTAATATTATATCTATAGAATATATATATATATATATAATGGATATATTATATCTATATATATATATTATATAATATATATATTATATATATATATATATAAATATATAACCATATAGATATACTCCGTACAGGGGAGAACAAAATTCCAGTAAAGAGCAAGCAAGTGGAGTGTGGCGAAGACGCCTCAGAACTCCCAACCTTTTGGAAAATTGTTCAGGAAGAGAAGCAATGTAGTTCTTCTAAGAAAGATCACGAGAAAAAGATACACCGAGAATATTAAGGATAACACTGTGTTTTCGAAGGAGTTTTCATAATTGTGTGGAAGGTTGTGTCGAGTATAGAGATGAAGGATTTAAGTTTTTGATGAATTGAAAACCACCATGTTTTCTTTGCCCCAAAATGAAATACGAAAAAGATCAGAAGTTAGTTCCTCCAAGACTTCTCTCCTTGCGTCAATTATCTGCTGTCAATATATATTTTAAAACTGAAAAGAGTAATGAAGAATGGATCATCGGATAGGAGTGGATAGATGATGAAGAAATAGAGATATTGAAAATCATGAAAAGTAAAAAAAGTTAGGGATAGGACAGATCCTTGAGGAACCTAATTATTTAAAAATTTAAAGGAAGAACTGAGGCCGTCTACAAAAGGTAATAATACTGTTCGACCGAAAAGGAAATCAGAGAGTAGAACACAGAGAAAAGGATAAATTCCGAAAAAGGGAGGTTTGGAAATCAAAGCTTTGTGTCAGACTCTATCAAAAACTTTCGCTATGTCCAGCGAAACAGTAAAAGATTAACCGAAATGTCGAAGAGCGGAGTCCAAGACTCAGAGAGAAGAGGAGGACGATCACTAGTAGAGTATTTCTTCAAAAGAAATACTGGCGACCAGAGAAAATATTAGAAGAATTGAGATATTTCCAAATCTTCTTTTTAAGGTTAGATTCAGAACCCTTTGAAAGAAGGGGAGGTTAAAGAATATATATATATATATATATATATATATATATATATATATATATATATATATATATATATATATATATATATATATATATATATATATATATATATACTATTTACACCATATCCTGCATGATGCAGGGTGGTGTCGACTGCAGAAATTATTCATAATCCTGCAACCGTACGTGGGAAGAGAAAAAAACTGATTATAAAAGTTTTCCAGCTTCTAATAACCATGCGAAGAATTATTCTTCATTTGTCCTGACTGCGTCGAAATAGCCACAATCCTTTATCGACCAAATGTTACTTATATCCAAAATCATTTTTTCTTTTAATATTTAATTTTCCATTAAGTACCGAAAGTACGTTGTATCGAAAGACGTGTTTCTTCGCAACATATTAATAAAAAAAATATTATTAAATTTCTTTATATTTACTTTCAAAAATATATTGAAATATTATAACGAAATATCAAATTTTTCCTTTTATTAACTTTGGTCAATATTATTTTTCAAGCATTATTCTCTAATCAAAGTATGCAATCTTAGGAAGATGATCTCGAAGCTTTAAATCCAGTAGCCTTCTCTCCTCTCCTCTTCTCTTCTCTTCTCTTCTCTTCTCTTCTCTTTTCTTTTTTTTCTTTTCTTTTTTTTCTTTTCTTTTTTTTCTTTTCTTTTCTTTTTTTTCTATTTTTTCTTTTTTTCTTTTCTTTTTTTTTTTCTTTTTTCTTTTTTCTTTTCTTTTCTTCTTCTTCTCTTTTCTTTCTTTTCTTCTCTTTTCTTTCTCTTTTCTTTTCTTTTCTTTTCTTTCTCTTTTTTCTCTTTCTTTTCTTCTCTTTCTTTCTTCTCTTTTCTTCTCTTTTCTTTTCTTCTTTCTTTTTTCTCTCTTTCTTTCTCTTTCTTCTTTCTCTTCTTCTTTCTCTTTTCTTCTTCTCTTCTCTTCTCTTTTCTCCTCTCTTCTCTTCTCCTCTCTTCTGTCTCCCTTATGATGTTCCTAACATATTTTCTTCCCATCTGCTTCCAAGTACATCCACTCTCGACGACAGTCAGATGATATAATATATATATATATATATATATATATATATATATATATATATATATATATATATATATATATATATATATATATATATATATATATATATATATATATATATATATATATATATATATATATATATACTGAGAGAGAGTTTTATTTATTAATATTAACATCTTTCATTCCTCTTCAGGGATTATAAAAATTTCAATAAGCAATAAAATTCAATCATAAATGTCTAAATTATGACATTTACAATCGATTACTAATATTGATTAACAATTATAATATATATATATAT
>SEYY01023216.1:5000-10000 GCA_009176605.1 Armadillidium nasatum | reverse complement strand
TCCCAGAACAAAATTAATATTTTCAGTATGTAAGAGTATATATATATTATATATATATATATATATATATATATATATATATATATATATATATATATATATATATATATATATATATATATATATATATATATATATATATATATATATATATATATATATATATATATATATATAATATATATATATATATATGGAAAAGTATGACTTCCATATTGCATATATTTGAATATTTTACAGAAAGTTTAAATTTATCTCATGATAAAGTTAGACTCAAGTTGAGAAAGACTGGATGTCATGCAAACAAATCCATTAAGTAGGGATGGAGTGAAGTATCGGTATCGGTATCGGTATCGGCAGTATCGGCATATTTTTGAGTATAGGTATTGGCATCGGCATCGGTATCGGCAATTACAGTATCGGTTTCGGTATCGGTAAATTTTTTGGACAAGAGTAAAGTATCGGTATCGGTATCGGTAGTAGTATCGGCACGTATCGGCATATTTTTAGGTATCGGTATCGGGGAATTTTTAAGTATCGGTATCGGTATCGGTAAAAATTTTGGTATCGCTTCATCTCTACCATTAAGAATTATTCTTTTTAATTCATGAAGAAGTAGAAGGAAAATTTTTAGCTTATTTTCAGTTCTTCTCTTTGATCAGCTTTACCCGTTAAATGTCACTGAACTGAATGTGACTTGGATAATGTCTGATATACCTGTAGTTTATGTCCCTCCTTGAAAAGGGCTCTGCCCGTGAGTGGTGGCAACATGTAAAAAAAAAAAAAAAAAAAAAAAGTTGTTGACTGAATTTTTAATTAACAGATATTTTGGTAAATAAGAAGTATTTATCATGAAAATTACTGTGGAGTTATTACTATTTTTCTTTTCCTAACAAATTTAAAACTGTAGTGATAAGCAGTTGTTGGGAATCATTGCTCTAATATATATATATATATATATATATATATATATATATATATATATATATATATATATATATATATATATATATATATATATATATATATATATATATATATATATATATACATATATATGTTCTCAATATTATACCTTTTAAGTTACTAAAAAGTAGTAATGTATTGTATACTTGATTTTCATTATTGATTTTCATTATTTTTTCCTACCACACAACTACGTCTTTCTATGACGTTAGGAAAAATGTCATTCAGTCAATCTATTTGAGGTCTTAATGAGCTCCTCAAGAACATTGTTTCTGATATTGTCTCGTGTCAGAAGTTTTAGTTGTTTGTCGATTTTATTACCAACCAGCTATCCAATTAAAATCTGAAGTTTCAAAATTTCTTTTTTGCGAGTTTTAGATGAAAAGGCATGATTTTTAAGTGTTCATGTTTATTTATAGTAAGCCATTTGCTTGAGGTGATAAGGTTCGCCTTCTATTCACTCTCAGAAAGGTCGCTGCGGCCTCTACGGCAACTTTGAAGACTCAATTTAATCATGCCTAACAACTGACATAGCAATTTTTGTATCTTTACGCCTGTGACTGGATTGAATGTGAAAAAGGCTACAAGTTTCCCACCTCTTTGATGTCAAATCTGCTACTAAAATTAGTGCCAGAAGATTTGGCAACTGTTTCTGTTTCTGTTTTCTGTCTTTTTTTTCAGAATTATATAAACCTGTTTACATTTTAATATTACGCATATATATATATATATATATATATATATATATATATATATATATATATATATATATATATATATATATATATATATATATATATATATATATATATATATATATATATATATATATATATATATGATATTTATCAACAACATTTTATTCAGTTTGAATATTCAATATCGTCTTCAATATGATTTCCATCATTTGCAATGCACAATTTGATGAGCTTTGCAATATTCTCCTATTCTCGTGAACCCGATGTAATAAATCCACATTGTCGTCTATTTGAGCAAACTCACTCTTAATGCGTTCTTAAACTGCGATTTTGTTTGAGTACATTTTCTCCTAGAGCATATAGCCCTCCCCCCTCGTCCAAAAAAAAAGTCAAGAGAGCTAAGGTCAGGTAGAGTAGGAGACCTCTCCACACTACTACGTCTTTGTAGGACATTAGGAAAATTGTAATTCAGTCAATCCCTCACGACCTTGGCGAAATGGGAAGGGGAGCCATCCCGTTGGAACCAGATAGGAAGTCTTTCACCTAAACCTTAAAGCTGGGGTATTGACTCATTCCTTAGCATGGCTAAATAGGTGTCACCAGTTACATGTTCATCCAAGAAGAATAGACCCAACATATTTCCTATATGTAAAGATTTTAGGAACACCCTATATATATATATATATATATATATATATATATATATATATATATATATATATATTATATATATATATATATATATATATATATATATATATATATATATATATATATATATATATATATATATATATATATATATATATATATATATATATATATATATATATATATATATATATATATATATATATATATATATATATATATATATATATATATATATATATATATATATATATATATATAATATATATATATATATATATATATATATATATATATATATATATATATATATATAAGCTACAAATTCCCAATAATAAAAATACATGTACCATATAGCTTTATTTAATATTTATTCACCCTATTCTCAACTTTAAAAAAAAAAAAAAAAAAAAAAAAATCCATATTCATTGAAATGAAATTAGAAACATCGTCATAAAAAAAAAAAAAAAAAAAAAAAAAAAAATACGAAACATATTCTTAAAAATAAGAAAAAATTATTCTCATTCTTTTCATTGAGGAATTAAAGGCAGAAAAATTGCAATATCATTCAATATCTGTTTATTAATGCAAAAACTGCAATGATGAATTACCTTTACTTAGACTTTATAATGAAAAATTGTACAAATTAATACCTTTAAAGTTACTAAAAATAGGAGTTGCAAAGTATAAAAAAAATAAAAAAATACATGATAAACAAACAACTTGCTAATATATATATATATATATATATATATATATATATATATATATATATATATATATATATATATATATATATATATATATATATATATATATATATATATATATATATATATATATATATATATATATATATATATAATATATATATATATATATATATATTATATATATATATATATATATATATATATATATATATATATATATATAATATATATATATATATATATAATATATATATATATATATATATATATATATATATATATATATATATATATATATATATATATATATATATATATATTATATATATATATATATATATATATATATATATATATATATATATATAATATATATATATATTTTGATAACCACTATAATAAATAAACCGTGGAATCATTATTTATAATTTTATTAACTGCTAGTGATGTTATAATTTCGAGGAATCGAACCCGGGCCCAAAAGATGGAAGTCCGTTGTGTTGACCACTACTATACCGATGGTCCAAATGAAAATAATCCATATCTCGCCTAGTGAAAAGTCCCTTTTGGGCCCGGGTTCGATTCCTCGAAATTATAACATCACTAGCAGTTAATAAAATTATAAATAATGATTCCACGGTTTATTTATTATAGTGGTTATCAAAATTATAACATTTGCACTGCGATTTATATTCAGGATAGAACCTGGTCCATGTTGACGCTACGCCCAAGTTGTGGTCGGGGAAATATTGAAGGGACTTTTCACTAGGCGAGATATGTCAGTAGAAGTTATGGATTATTTCCTTTTGAACCATCGGTGGAGTAGTGGTCAACACAACGGACTTCCATCTTTTGGGCCCGGGTTCGATTCCTCGAAATTATAACATCACTAGCAGTATATATATATATATATATATATATATATATATATATATATATATATATATATATATATTATATATATATATATATATATATATATATATTATATATATATATATATATATATATATATATATATATATATATATATATATATATATATATATATATATATATATATATATATATATATATATATATATATATATATATATATATATATATATATATATATATATATATATATATATATATATATATATATATATATATATATATATATATATATATATATATATATATATATATATATATATATATATATATATATATATATATATATATATATATATATATATATATATATATATGAGCAGCTATCTTCTACAAATGTCAATTTTTCTTTCATGAAAGATTTTGGTATAGATATCAGTTTGATATTGGTCGTTTTTACTGATATCGATATTGATACTTACAAAAATTATATACACCGATACCCGATACTCGATACCACAAAATTTACCTATACTAGCCGATACCGATACCGATACTTGACACCATCCCATATATATATATATATATATATATATATATATATATATATATATATATATATATATATATATATATATATATATATATATATATATAATATAATAATAAAAAGAATAAAATGAGTAATAAAAATAAAAATAAAAATAAAAATAGTTTTTTTTTTTTTTTTTTTATTTATTATTTATATATATATTAATATTTATATTTTATATTATTATTATATATATATATATATATATATATATATATATATATATATATATATATATATATATATATATATATATATATATATATATATATATATATATATATATATATATATATATATATATATATATATATATATATATATATATATATATATATATATATATATATATATATATATATATATATAATATATATATATATATATATATATATATATATATATATATATATATATATATATATATATATATATATATATATATATATATATATATATATATATATTATATATATATATATATATATATATATATATATATAT
>SEYY01023215.1:50000-57500 GCA_009176605.1 Armadillidium nasatum | reverse complement strand
TAAATAATAATAAGTAATAATAATAATAATAATAATAATTTTTTTTTTTTTTTTTTACCATACTCCTGTAGGTGCTAGCACCTGTCAGCTGTCTCGAACAAGACATGAGTTTCTTGAGCAAGGCAAGGCAATCAGTTGGTGAATAATAATATTAATAATCATAATAATAATAATTAGTAATAATAATAATAATTAGTAATAATAATAATAATAATAATAATAATAATAATAATAATAATAATAATAATAATAATAATAATAATAATAATAATAATAATAATGAAAATAAAAAATAATAAAATTTTACACTTAACATATTCATGGAAAAATAACACTAATGAAAAGGATCATTAACCAACTCATTAATAAAAGGAAAAAAATGAATGTATAAAATAATATTTTAAAAAATAAATAATAATAATAATAATAATAATAATAATAATAATAATAATAATAATAATAATAATAATAATAATAATAATAATAAATAAAAAAATAATAATAATAAAAATAATAGTAAAAAAATAAAAGTTTAAATACTCTCACTAATTGACTTTACATCTCCCTCCCCCCCTCCCATTTCTGTTCTCTTTATACGTCTTTACCTCTCTCTCTCTCTCTCTCCCAACTCTCACTACTCTCTGAGGTCTCTCAATCCAACTTTAATTTTTGTTTATCATTCCTCAACCACTTTAATTTCTCGAAAAAACAATTCTCTCTCTCTCTATATATATATATATATATATATATATATATATATATATATATATATATATATATATATATATATATATATATATATATATATATATATATATATATATATATATATATATTGTTGATGTATCTGATGTCTAATTTATAATATCCGTGGAAGCGGTTTTTAAATGTTCCATATCCGGGAATTCGGATGTTTACGTTCCTATATATATATATATATATATATATATATATATATATATATATATATATATATATATATATATATATATATATATATATATATATATTAATCATCACCACCGCTCATGGACAGAACCCAAATCTAAAGAGGTGGTATTATGATCAATATAAAAATAAGAAAAACCCAACAAGTCCAACCTAACGTAAATTTCGTAAGTAAGCACATAAGTGGGCTTTAAGGTAAATGAGATCAAATTCGGTAGGAAACACAGAAGATGGGAGAGAATTCCACAAAACAGAGTTGGCTGGGAAGGAGGAGGTACCACAGCGGACGAGCCTGGAGTTGAATATGTCCACACAAAATTTAATGAGCAGACAATGCACCTCTTGTGCTACGAGGACGTCGTAAAGGTGGAGGTATACGTGTGGTCAGTTCCCTCGAGCATTTGCCGCTCCAGTACCTATAGAAAAGAGACAAGGCACCAACGTCACGTTACAAAGATAAAGGGTCAAGTGAATTAGTAAGAGCTGAACAGTTTATAAATCCTTTAGCCTTTGATTCAATCCTATCCAAAGGACAGATGAAACCAGAGTGAAAAATTACCGCAGCCTGGACAGAATTACAAGCTTCTTTGAGGCAGCCCTAGCAACTATTGCAATATGAATTTTCCAAGACTTTTTTTTGTATATGTGAAAGCCAAGGATGTTTGTACTGTCAACACGATAGACGGGAGAGCCTTCGAAAGAAATAGAAAAGTTAAGAGGAGTCTTTAAGAGGGTGATTTCAAGAAGATGAGTTTTTAAAGAGTTGAATTTCACAAGGTTGAAACGGACCCCACTGGGAAATTCTATCCAGATCAGCAAGAATGGAATCGGAATGAAGACGTGAGGCAACTCTAGAAGCAAAGGAGGGAGCAGATTTGAAATGAGTATAAGAATTGAAGGTCGAGTAATCGGCATATGAATGTATAGGGTTATACGAGCAACTGAGATCATAATTAAAAAGTAGAAATAGAATAGGAGACAAAACAGAACCCTGAGTAATTCCACTATTGATAGGAAATAATGAAGAAGTCGCCCCTTAAACAATAGTCGAATTAGAACGATTAGAAAAAAAGCTTGATACAAGTAAGCAAAGAGGAGGGGGAAACCCAAAGGAAGGAGCTTAGAAAGCAGTGACGCATGCCATACCCGGTCAAATGCCTTAGATATGTCAAGCGCCACCACACAAGTCACCCCAAGGTCCCAAAGGACAAAAATTTGTGAGATAGGAAAGTATATCATCGAGAGACATTGAACGTCGAAAGCCATACTGATGATCTGAAAAAAGGGAATGGGATCCTAGATGTTCTAAGAAATTAAAGTTGAGAAGGGTTTCAAAGATATTAGACAGAATACAAGTGAGAGCTATAGGGCAATTGCTAGAAGGATCAGACGGCTTCCTTTCTTCGGAATAGGTTGAGCTGAGGGAAAGTACTAGTACTGAGGCATAGAAAGGAAAATTGAATGAGGAACGGAGCCAGCTCAGAAGCACACTCCCTTAATACTGTGGGAGGATATATATATATATATATATTATATATATATATATATATATATATATATATATATATATTATATATATATATATATATATATATATATATATATATATATATATATATATATATATATATATATATATATATATATATATATATATATATATATAATATTATATATATATATATATTATATATATATAATTTTATATATATATATATAATATATTAATTTTAAAATATCGGATTATTTATTATAAATGCGGATGCGGATGCGGATATTCAAAATTTTATAATTCGGATGCGGATGTCACATATATATATATATATATATATATATATATATATATATATATATATATATATATTATATATATATTATATATATATATATATATATATATATATATATATATATATATATATATATTATATATATATATCTCTCTCTCTCTCTCTCTCTCTCTCTCTCTCTCTCTCTCTCTCTCTCTCTCTCTCTCTCTCTCTCTCACACACACACACACACACACTCTATCCCTTTATGAATTCCAGTAGAAATTGCCCTCGGCTCTTTGTAAAGAGAAGTTGCTTCATAATTTCCGAAACGGCTTCAAAAGTTTTAGAAGAATCACGAAATATTCATGCTAATTTTCTCACCTTATAATGTGAAACATGGGCTAAGGCACACACACACACGCTCATATATATATATATATATATATATATATATATATATATATATATATATATAATATATATATATATATATATATATATATATATATATATCGCTTAAAAGAAGATGGTGCAATTTTCTTCTCGTATCCCTGATCGTTTTAGTGCTGAGCTCAAAATAAACGAATTTTCGTAACCTCCAATCTTAGTACGATCTTCGTCCGATCTTCATCATCTTTTTAAATCCCTTCTATCCCTAAAGTTTTCTTGATGATTAGCTTCATCTTCATTGAACAAAATTTGTGGCACTTCTGTGCTGCAAACTGATCGGACATTCAGTTCTTCGTCATTGATTTTCCATGGAACGATTATTGTTTCGGCTGGAAATATCTTTCAAA
The DNA here is from genome assembly GCA_009176605.1 of Armadillidium nasatum. Classification (NCBI taxonomy): domain Eukaryota; kingdom Metazoa; phylum Arthropoda; class Malacostraca; order Isopoda; family Armadillidiidae; genus Armadillidium; species Armadillidium nasatum. The sequence continues at coordinate 53,983 of SEYY01023215.1, read as the reverse complement.
GATAATACAAAACTCAGTTACCAAAGTGATTCTAAAGTAGTAAGGATAACGCTTTCGGCAGGTGCCAGGTTCTGTTCAAAAGTAGCTAAATCTGGAAACCTGTCCGACCTCACGTTCTTTCGTGAGGTTATTTGCTGTGAGTCCATACTTCTCGTTTCTTTTCCTTTTTGGCTTAATCTTTGCTACTTCTCGCGCAATTTACAGTAAGGTCCCCTGCCCTCAGAAATTACTATCATTTTCAATCTTCTTAAACTCATTCCTATTTATATTTCAGACTGGATTCACTCTGAGACATTAAAATCACTTTACTCTTTAATTAAAAAAGTAAAAATAATGTAGCTTTACTTCTTTCCCACTTCTTGTTTCTAATAATATTACCAATGTCGCTTTACCTTCTGCTGGAGCTGAACTCTCTGCTCAAATTTTTGCTTCTACTTCGATTTCAATTCCGAAGTTTTACCTACTTTTTCACCAACCTTCAACTCACTTATGCTTCATATAGTAATTTTCATTTACATATATGATTTCCGGACAGTCCCGTCAATCTCAGGCTTGTGTTTTCCCGTTTACATCTTGCATCGGTAAAAAAAAGAGACCCCCCCCGATCACCCTTCTCAACCCTTTAAATATTGTTCTATGGTTTTAAGATCTATTTATTCTAAAAATTTTGAAAGGATCATAAATAGGAAGATTTGGAAATAATTTAATTCTTCTAATCTTAGCTCAGATCAAAAGGAACGATCGACTTCTCTCTCTCTCTCTCTCTCTCTCTCTCTCTCTCTCTCTCTCTCTCTCTCTCTCTCTCTCTCTCTCTTTTAACCTTTACTACTTATCAAGATTTCGGTGAATCTTTTATCGTGAAGCTAGAAATATTAAGAGCATTCGGTAAAGTGTTGAACAAAATTTTGAAGTCTTAAACTTCCCTTCTTAGAGTATCTATCCTATACTTTGTAACCTTTATATATATATATATATATATATATATATATATATATATATATATATATATATATATATATATATATATATATATATATATATATATATATATTATTATTTTTTCCCTGACGATTGGTAGCTAATATAGGTAATAATTAGAACAATAATATTAATTATAATAATAATAATAATAATAATAATAATAATAATAATAATAATAATAATAATAATAATAATAATCATAATCTAATTCTTTAAATCATATTCCTCTTCAATTCCTCTTCGCTTACTTACTCTGTGTTCTTTCCTTGTCGTATCCTCCCATCTTTCTTCTCTTCACCTCACTCTTGTCTCAACTCTATTTCTCTCCCTTTCATCTTCGTGTGTCTTTCATCGTTAGTGTCACCTCTTTTTCTCTTCACCTCATCTTCTTTCTTCTCTTCACCTCAGTTTAGAGTCACCTCTGTTTCACTTCCCCTCATCTTCTTTCTTCTCTTCACCTCACTCTTGTCTCACCTCCATTTCTCTCCCTTTCATCTTCTTTCTTCTCTTTAGTGTCACCTCTTTTTCTCTTCACCTCATCTTCTTTCTTCTCTTTACTTCACTTTAGAGTCACCTCTGTTTCACTTCTTTTCTTCTTCTTTTTTCTCTTTCTCCCTCCTCTCACTCTTTGTCTCGCCTATTCTCCTCATATTTTATTCTCCTTTCTCACCACTTCTCTCCTCCGTCTCGCCCACTCTTCCTCTCTCCTGTCTCACCTCTCCTCTCATTCTCTTGACTCATTTACCATTGGATTATTCTTATCTTGCCTCCCCTCTTCAAATTTCATTTCGCTTCTTTTCGTCTCCCCTCATTTTCCTCCTTACCTCTCTTGTCTAACCATTCTTTCCCTCGAACTTGCTTCATCTTCTTTTTTTTAGGTTCTTTCTCCCAATCTTGCTTCACCACTTCTATCCTTCCAACCCCAATCTCCCTTTTGTATCCCCACTACTTCCTCTATGTTTAAAGTAATTTTTCTTTTCCCCTCCTCATCTTCCTCTTATCTTCCTTCACCTATCTTTTTCTTCCCTTCATTCTTCCTTTTTCAATTTTTTTACCTTTCTCTCCTATTCCACACTCTTTCTTCGTCTCCTTTCTTTCCTCCTAACTTTCTCTCACTTCTACTCTCTCCTCCTCCTCTCACTTTCCCTCCTTTCTGAGGTTGCTTAATTGCAGTAAAAGGTCGACACTTGGGAGTGATGTATTGATTCCTCTTTTAATTACTCTTTTTGAACGTTAACCATGAAAATTAAATTTTTGTCCCAAGCAGAGTAGTACATACCTACATGCATGCCAACAAATTCGTATGTACATACATTTAACCAAATTTGCAGTGCTATAAATTATGCATTTGTATGTATTTCGTTCTGCATAATTTCAGCAATTGTTTACGCAAAGATTTATTACTTCTATTTTGTAATAAGTATAAATGTATTTCAAGCTGGATCATCAATTATGATTAATTTAAAGTAATGGTTTAGATATGAATTTCATATCCAGGAGCTGTGCTGGTTTTCGATTCATATACGGCAGCTGTGCTGGTATTCGCTTCATGTCCGGGAACTGTGTTGGTATTTGCTTCATATCCGGGAGCTGTGCTGGTATTCGCTTCATATCTGAGAGCTGTGCTGGTAATCGCTTCATATCCGGAAACTGTACTGGTATTCGCTTCACATCCGAGAGCTGTGCTGGTGTTCGTTTCATATCCTGAAGCTGTGCTGGTATTCGCTTAATATCCGGAAGCTATACTGGTATTCGCTTCATGTCCGGGAACTGTACTGGTATTCGCTTCATATCTGAGAGCTGTGCTGGTAATCGCTTCATATGTGAGAGCTGTGCTGGTACTCGCTTCATATCCGGGAGCTGTGCTGGTATTTGCTTCATGTCCGGGAACTGTATTGGTTTTTGCTTCATATCCGGGAGCTGCACTGGTAATCGCTTCATATCCGGGAACTGTACTGGTATTCGCTTCATATCCGAGAGCTTTGCTGGTGTTCGTTTCATATCCTGGAGATGTGCTGATATTCGCTTCATATCCGGAAGCTGTACTGGTATTCGCTTCATGTCCGGGAACTGTACTAGTATTCGCTTCATATCTGAGAGCTGTCCTGGTATTCGCTTCATATCTGAGAGCTGTGCTGGTACTCGCTTCATATCCGGGAGCTGTGCTGGTATTCGCTTCATATCCTGGAGATGTGCTGGTATTCGCTTCATATCTGACAGCTGTACTGATATTCGTTCATATCCGGGAACTGTGCTGTTATTCGCTTCATATCTGAGAGCTGTGCTGGTACTCGCTTCATATCCGGGCGCGGTGCTGGAATTCGCTTCGTATTTGGATCCTGTGATGGTATTCACATTGTATTTAGATGATGAGATCATATTCTCTTCGTATCCAGACGCTGTCCATTTGATAGACGAATATAGTGTTGATATATCTTTTTTTTAAAATCAGAACGATTTGAAAGTATCAGGCTCATATTCGACAGTACTGAATATGGTTACTTGATTCATATTCGAAATGTTTTTGCATTCGGTTCAAATCCGGAATCAATGTTGATATTTCATTAGTAGCAGTAATAGTGCACTGCAAAAATGTCCCAGCGGTTCGTTGGGACAAGAGACAAGAATGTCACAGTAAAATTTCTAATCTAAAAAGAAATGCTAATCATAAGAAAGTCGCTTCACCGACTTATTTTCTAATAAGAAAATAAAAAAAATTTGTTGTGACATTTTTACCATTTGTTCCAACGATTCGTTAGAACAATTTTTACAGTGCAGTAGTAGCAGCAGCAGTAATAGTAAAAGTAGCAGGTAGTAGCAGTAGAAGTAGGTAGTAGCAGCAACATTAGTAGTAAAAGTAGCAAGAAGTAGCAGCAGCAGTAGTAGTAAAAGTAGCAAGTAGTAGTAATAGAAGTAATAGTAGTCTTAGTAGTAGCAAATATATAAAAACAGTGTTGGCGTTCTTTTCATACTCGGAATATAAATATATAAATTAATATTAA
>SEYY01023215.1:37500-45000 GCA_009176605.1 Armadillidium nasatum | reverse complement strand
GCAAAAATGAAATAAAATGTAAAACAGGAAATAAATGTAAATATGAAAAAAAATTATTGTATACTAAAAGTAAATAAATACATGGTGCTTTTTAAAAGATAAATAAATGGTCACTGTTTAAAAGATAAATAAATGACACTGTTTTAAAAAGAAATAATGGAACTGTTTTTGAAGATATAAAAAAAAATTATAGTGCGGCTTAAAAGAAATACACTTTAACATTAAACATGAATGTAAGTTTTTGATAAATTGCTTAAATTAGCCTACAAGTAGAAAGAATGGCTTGAAAGTGTCACAAAAAATAATCAATTTTTAAGGATGTATGTTTCTTTGCTATTATCTGATGTAACTCTAAACTTAGTATTAAATAATACTTTATTGGAAAAATAAATGACGATTATTAGTGAATGAATAAATTACAAATCTTGTCGGATAAATGAATGACGATCATTAGTGGATGAATAAATTACAAAATCTTGTCGGATAAATGAATGACAATCCTTAGGGGATAACTAAATTACAATTTTCAGCGGATAAAAAATGAAACATTTTACCGTATAAATAAATTACGAATCTTAGCCGAAAAGAAAATGACGATCCTTTGTGGATAAATAAATTATAAATCATAGTGGATAAATAAACTATCCTTAGATGATAAGTAAATTACAAATTTTAGTGGATTAATAAATGCATGCTTTACCGGATAAATGAATTACGAACCTTAGCCTAAAAGTAAATGACGTTCCTTAGGGGATAAATTAATTACAAATTTTAGTGGATAAAGAAAATGATGATAAAATTAAAGGATAAATAAATTAAAAATTTTGCGGATAAATAAATGTCGGTCTTTAATGGAATAAATTACAAATCTTCGCAGATAAATAAATGACATTCTTTTCCGAATATGTAAAAGAATAACATTAAAATAAATGGACTTCCTTTATTAATTAATTTAGTTTCACTTCTTAATTAGTAAGAAACGGATAAACAAATGCCTTTCGTACATTTTTAAAAATTTCTTGTTCAAAACCTATATAAAAATTTAAAAAAATTAATTTAAAAAAAATGAAAATTTTTAAGACCAATTTATAGACTATGGCACAAAAATGCGACATTCGATTGAATCAATTCGAAATTATCTCTTTGAGAAGGAAACAAATATTGTCGCAACCTCTGCGTCAATTTTCTTGAAATCAATTGAAATCAATTGCAACGTTTTCAAAGTTTTTTTATTTATTTATTTTTTTTTTAATTACAGTTCAATTCAGAGTTACGATTATTTATTCAATTTGAAAGTAATTTTTTTTTTTAAATTAGGTTTTTAAACTATCATTATCTTATTAACTATATAAAAAAAATTTAATTACAAATAGAATTGGTACAATTTTTGACTAGGGAAGAATTTTCTTTAGCATCACAATAATCACGTGAGCAAAGGACCTCAAATTGCTCGTGTCCAACTGGTGTTCAGTAGGTGTCCAGTAGGTGTCTAATAGGTGTCCAGCTGGTGTCCAGTTAATGTCCAGTAGGTTTCCAGCTGGTGTTCAGTAGGTGTCTAGTAGGTGCCTAGTAGATGTCCTGCTGGTGTCAGCTGATGTCTATTTGGTTTCCAGCTGGTGTCCAGCTGGTGTTCAGTAGGTGTCTAGTAGGTGGCTAGTAGATGTCTTGCTGGTGTCAACTGATGTCTATTTGGTTTCCAGTTGGTGATTATTTGGTGTCTAGTTGGTGTACAATTGGTGTACTGCTGGTGTCTATTTAGTGTCTAGTTGGTGTCTATTTGGTTTCCAGTTGGTGTCTATTTGGTGTCCAGTTGGTGTCTATTTGGTGTCCAGGTGGTGTACAGTTGGTGTACTGTTGGTGTCCATTTGGTGTAGTATCGAGCTTATATCCCTACTGGTATCCGACTTGTATTCATCTGGTATCCATCTGCTGTCCGTTTAGTGTTCGTCTGGTAGCCGGATAGAGTTTGTCAGGTTTCCTAACGGTATCCGACTAAGATCCGACTAATATCAAGCTGAAGGCTTGTAATAAGTATATCTTCCTTGGAAGAAAAGGAATTACTTCCAGATAATAATAATAATAATAATAATAATAATAATAATATGATAATAATAATAATAATAATAATAATAATAATATGATAATGATAATGATAATGATAATGATAATGTAATAATAATAATAATAATAATATATAATAATAATAATATATAATAATATATATATATAATAATATAATAATTAATAAATTCTTGCATATTCTCAGTATCCTTTATAATTTATATATAATAATAATATATAATATATATATATATATTATATATATATATATATATATATATATATATATATATATATATATATATATATATATATATATATATATAATATATTAAAAGCGTATAATAAATAATTTTCAATTTTTTAATAATCACTTAACTATTATATAAGTTTATTTATATATTGAAGAAGCGTCATCAATTACGGGATGAGAGAGTATGTGATTTATTATTAAAGCCCTTATTACTTTACACTCACTCACACGCGCGCACACAGACATATATATATATATATATATATATATATATATATATATATATATATATATATATATATATATATATATATATATATATATATATATATATAATATATATATATATATATATATGGTCAGACTTCGGTTTGAACCACTTAAATATTTCAAAAACTACTGAATGTACGTAAAAAAGGATTATATTTTTGGAATCCTTGTCGAAATTTAGGTAAGAAAAATGTAAAATATTTTAAAATAAATTAAAAAAAAAAAAATTTTTTGTACGATATTTGAGGAAAAATCTGTCATTATTTTTATTATTAGTAAGATTTTTTTTTTTAAACGAACTCATTTACACTTATTTAACCTGACGACCGAAGATTGCCGTTGGATTGTGGCCTAACCGATAGCTGGTATGTTGCCGTAGGATCGTAGCCTACTGCCATATTACACCAAATATATATATATTTTACATTTTTGTTACAATTTTCTACGCACTCGCGAAATTTATGCAACTTTAAATTCTCGGAATTTGACTCATAAAAAGACGCCGCTACAAGACGTGCGCTGCCAAACGTACGAAGTCGTCCATTTTATCTAAAAAAAACTATAAATTTCCTTGTTATTAAAATAAATATAAGTTTTTTTTAATTCTTAATATTTCCTTATCAAATTTCTTCAAGGATTCTAAAAATATAATCCTTTTTTACGTACGTTCTGTAGTTTTTTAAATATTTCAGTGTTTAATTCGAAGTCTATTATATATATATTATATATATATATATATATATATATATATATATATATATATATATATATATATATATATATATATATATATATATATATATATATATATATATATATATATATATATATATATATTCACTGATTATTTTTATTAGGGTATGAGGAATTTTTCACTTTATTGGAGTGTTTATTTAGTGTTCTCGTCTCGTCATTTTCTGTTCTGTTTAATTGTTCGGAGGACAATCAAATCTCGCTTACATTGTTCTTGTGTACTGTTGCCATGTCCAGGGTTCGACTTTCGCTTGTAATGCCCTCGTGATCATGGCCTAAATCTTGCTTACATCATTCCCGTGTTCAGGGTCCAAGTCTCACATATATTGTTCTCGTGTCTATGTCCCAAGTATTGCTCTTTTTGTTACCGTGTCTACGGTCCAATTTTCGCGTGTATTGTTCTCATATCTAGGGCCGAAGTGTCTCTTATTTTGTTCTAGTATCCAGGATCTCAGTCTCATTTGTATTGTTCTTGTATCTAGGGTTAAAATATTCCTTTTATCCATATCCTATCCAGGGTTCAGACCTAACTTGTATCATTCTCGATTCTAGTATCCAAATCTCGCTTGTTTTGTTCTCGTGTTTAGATTTCAAGCCTTACTTGTATTGTTCTCCTGCTTATAATTCAAGTTGCTATTGTATGTTCTCATTTTCAGGGTTCGAGTTTCACTTTGTATGCCCTTCATGTCTATGGTTCAAGTCTCTACTGTATTGCCATCGAGTGTATAATTCGAGCCTAGATTGTATTGCCCCCGGGCGTATAATTCGAGCCTCGATTGTATTGTCCCTGCGTTCATGGTTCAAGTTTCACTTGGTCTAGGGTCCAAGTCTCACTCATAAAAATGTCAAATCTTGTAATTTAGTGCTAAACAATAGATTATAATATTTAAAACATTAGTAAAGAACAAAACTTAAAACATGGTAACCGTATAACATTTCATATATTAAATTGTGTTGAAGGTTAAGCTATCACTCCAAAGGGGGATAAGATACCTGAAACTAAAATCGAGAAGTTAATCTGAAAACACAAGAACGCCAACTTATAAAGGAAATTGAGTTAAAGATAAAAAAATTAAAAGTAGAATAAATTATGATTTTTATTTGAGAAGATAAAAGATCACTGATGAAATACACAACTTTAAAAAAGTCAAAACCACAATTAACTTTGGAGAATCAACAAAATGTAGTAACAAAATGTAACAAAAAGCAATAAAAAGTAACAAAATGTAACAAAAAAGTAACAAAACCTACGAATATAGAATCACAAAAAGGATTCCATGCAGAAATGCTTGGTAATATTATTGATAAAATAAAAATAAAAAATAAATAAAAAAAAGTAAATTACAATTATAATCATATTGAATCTGTAACTCAAATGGAAATAATGTCATTAAAAAGCAAGAAAAGAGGGATGACTCTCTTAATGAAAACTGAGTATGAAATACTAAAATATTAAAATATTTAAAATATGAATAAATAATTAATATATGAAATATTTGAAAAAAGATGATAATAAAATTAATTACTATCACACTAAGAAATCGGATTAATATTTTCTTACAGTGAAAGAAAGCCCTTAACAAAATTTAAAAATTATTAAAATATTTAAAATTATTAAAGTAATAAAAATATTGAAAATTATCAAAATAATAAATTACAAAATTCTAAAACTTATAAAAAAATTTAAAATTATTAAAGTAATAAAAATATTTAAAATTATCAAAATAATAAAAATATTCAAAATTGTGAAAATAAAAAATATTTAAAATTATCAAAATAATAAAAATATTTAAAATTATTAAAATAATAAAAATATTTAAAATTATTAAAATATTACAAATATTTAAATTCATCAAAATAATAAAATTATTGAAATATTATATTTAAAATTAAAATAATAAAAATATTTAAAATTAAAATAAAAATATTTAAAATTATTAAAACAAAAATAATTAAAATTATCAAAATAAAAATATTTAAAATTACACAAATAATAAAAATATTTAAAATTATTAAAATAAAAATATTTAAAATTATTAAAATAAAATATTTAAAATTATACAAATAATAAAAATATTTAAAATTATTAAAATATTAAAATATTTAAAATCAAAATAATAAAAGTGGTCAAATATTAAAGTATTTAATATTATTAAAATAAAAAATATTTAAAATTGTAAAAATAATTTAAAAATATTAAATATATAAAAAAAAATTATTAAATTATATAAATATATATATATATATATATATATATATATATATATATATATATATATATATATATATATATATATATATATATATATATACAGAAGTGCCCCATTCGAGGAGGTGAACATTATACACTTGAGGGATCGAACCAGCACCATCAAGTACACGAGACCATCATTCTACCGTTAAGACACGGTAGCGAAATTAATGCACAATATCACTTTTCAATAGGTAAGTGTAGACACAGGATTTAGATAATATATAAATATATATATATATATATATATATATATATATATATATATATATATATATATATATATATATATATATATATATATATATATATATATATATATATATTCTCTCCAACAGCTCCACCATGCCCTAAACGTACTTTCTGGCACTTTAATCGGGCTAATTGGGGGGCAATGCGCCGCTTCTTTGCTAACTATCATTGGAGTGAATCTTGCTTTGTCTCGGGGGACGCTTCTGTCTCTGCTGAAAAGGTAGGGGCAGTAATCCTTGATGGGATGGGCAGATTCATTCCATCTTCAACTAAATCTTTTTCTCCTCAAAATCCATGGTTCGATGGCAATTGTTCTCTTGCCCTCCGGGAGAGAGACAATGCTTATCGTGAATGGAAAAACTCTCCTTCTCCTATCACTCTTGCTAATTTTCATTCAGCTCGGAATCGTTGCAGGGGATGTTCTTCGACGGACTAAGCGTACTTTCATTTAAAAGGAAGTGCGCTGACCTCCATGGCTCTCCTACTGATAAAAATTTCTGGCCTCTTGTCAAAAATATCTCTAACAACTTCTGTAAATCTGCCTTTCCTCCTCTTATTCGCTCTGATGGTTCTGTAGCTAATACTCCTTCTGAAAAGGCTAATCTCTTCGGCCTCCTTTTTTCATCTAATTCCACCCCGTTCGATTCTGGCATCCCTCCTCCTACTCCTTCTCCTCTCAGGTGTCCCATGCCTCTACCTATAATTACTCATGATCGGGTGCATGGGATCCTGAAATCTATGAACGTCAGGAAGGCCAGTGGCCCGGACGGCATTCCCCCTCGTGTTCTGAGGGAGTGTGCTTCCGAGTTGGCCCCTGTCCTCGTTCAGCTCTACTCTCTATGCCTTAATACTAATACTTTTCCTTTATGCTGGAAACGTGCGTTTGTTCAGCCGATCCCGAAAAAAGGTAGCCGTTCTGACCCTTCTAACTATCGACCTATAGCTGTCACTTGTGTTCTATCTAAAATTTTTGAAACTCTCCTCAACTCTCATTTCCTGGATCATTTGGAGTCTCATTCTCTTCTCTCTGATCACCAGTATGGCTTTCGTCGCTCGAGGTCAACTGGTGACATACTTTCCTATTTACTGATTTATGGTCTTCTGCCCTTAGGGACTTCGGGGAGTCTTGTGTGGTGGCGCTTGACATATCCAAGGCTTTCGACCGGGTATGGCATGCGTCACTACTCTCTAAGCTCCCTTCCTTTGGGTTTCCTCCTTCTCTTTGCTTACTCTTGTCTAGTTTTCTCTCAGATCGTTCCATTTCGGCAGTTGTAGATGGAGCGACCTCTTCCTCCTTTTCTGTCAACTGTGGTGTTCCTCAGGGTTCTGTTTTATCTCCAACCTTATTCTTACTTTTCATTAACGATCTTCTCCACTGCACTTCTAACTCTGTTCACTCTTATGCTGATGATTCAACTCTACATTCTTCTACTCATTTCAAATCTGCTCCCTCTTTTGCTTCTAGACTTGCTTCTCGTCTTCAACTTTCCGATTCTATTCTTGCCGATCTGGATGGAATTTCCCGGTGGGGACATAGCAACCTTGTGAAATTCAACTCTTTAAAAACTCAACTTCTTTACATCTCCCTCTCAAAAACACCTCCTAACTTTCCTATCCTCTTCGATGGCTCTCCCGTCTCACCTGTAAATAACATTAACAT
>SEYY01023215.1:27500-35000 GCA_009176605.1 Armadillidium nasatum | reverse complement strand
ATAAATTTCGTAGGATTCCTCAAATTCGCGGAGAATTCTTTTTTTCTTCTTACCAAAAATATTATTATTTTTCCTCCTACTCTGTTTTCTTTTCATTTCTCTCCAATTGTTCTTTTCCTTCTACTTAATGTCCACCTACTCAATTACTATTATCTGTGTTCTCTCTTACTATATTCCCCACCATTGTTCCCTTCTACAGTTTCTTTCCTTTTCTCTCAAACTGTTGTCTCTCTTTTTACTCTATGTCCACCTACTCTGTTACTACTTCCTGTGTTCTCTCTTACTATGTTCCCTCCTAGTATGTTCATTATTACCATCATTTCCCCCTACTGTGTTATCTTTTTTTTTATTCTCTCTCCAACTGTTGCGATTCTTCCTTTTATATGTCCACCTACTCTGTTACCACCTACCGTGTTCTTTCTTATCATGTTCCCTCCTAGAATGTTCATTACCACCATTTCCTCCTCCTGTGTTCTCCAAGTGTTAGCGATTCTTCCTTTTTATGACCACCTACTCTGTTGCCACCTACCGTGTTCTTTCTCATTAATGTTCCCTCCAATTTCATCGCCTCCTACAGGTGTTTTAAGGGTGGTCTCACCCAAAAACTAGTGTTGAGGCATCTCTAAGGTTACTCTTGACGGTGAACTTTGAAATTGGTATTGCTCCAAACTTTGTAGTTTAAAAAAATTGCAATGTGGAAACTGCTTTTGAAATTTAATTTTCCTTTGACGAGAATAATGTAGGTTGCCCTTTTAAAAATATAGCTTTTAATAATGATATATATATATAATAATATATATAATATAATAATATATATATTTTTAATATTTATTATATATATATATATATAATATATATATATATATATATATATATATATATATATATATATATATATATATATATATATATATATATATATATATATAATATTTAAATTTAAGGAAAATATGCTGCAAATTATGTCTACTCGACAGTTTTGAACAAAATTCTCACTCACTCTCTCTCTCTCTCTCTCTCTCTCTCTCTCTCTCTCTTCTATAATATATATATATATATATATATATATATATATATATATATATATATATATATATATATATATATATATATATATATATATATATATATATATATATATATATATATATATATATCGTAACCAACTTATTGCTAATTAAGAATCATGCTGCGAAGCTCAAAGGCTGAAATAAGTACAGAAAATGGAGAAATGTAATATGAATAGGAAAATGAGGGAATGGAGAAATGTGTAAGGAACGAGGGGAAAAGGGCGATACAATTGGGGGTAGGGTGTTGAGGAGTGATGCAGGTGAAGGAAGCAGTAACGGTTGACCTCACTGTTTAAGGGAGAAGAGGGAGGAGAGGGAGAATAGGGAGGAGAGGGGGAGAGGAGGAAGAGAGACGGAAGGAGAGGGAAGGAGAGGAAGGAGAAGGGAAAGAATATTTAAACCTTAACTTTAGATAAAGATATTGAATATGCATAAATTTAACGCAGTTACTACTACTACCACCACTACTACCTTCTACCATCACTACTACTACTAAAAAATAAACTTTATTAAACCGTAATACGAATAAAATTACAGTAAAAAACACAAATTTAAACAATCAATCATTATAATAAGCAAATATTTATTCATTTGTTAATACGAGTAATAATAATAATATTCATTCTGAGAAAAAAAAATATTATTGCGAATTTTAAATAGTTTTACTTAAAACAATTTATAGAACCCTACCAAAAGCTACCAAAACTAATATTTACTATAAAATATAAACTACTATATACTATATAACCTCACACATAATTAAGAAAGTTTATTCCATAGCTGTAAAGCATTAAACAGAAAACCATTCTTATGCCTATTAATATATATATATATATATATATATATATATATATATATATATATATATATATATATATATATATATATATATATATATATATATATATATATATATATATATATATATATATATATATATATATATATATATATATATATATATATATATATATATATATATATATATATATATATATTATATATAATATATATATATATATATATATATATATATATATATATATATATATATATATATATATATATATATATATATATATATATATATATATATATATATATATATATATATATATATATATGGAGAAGTCTCCAAGTGGATCCTAAGTATTGTAATTGCCTTCAAAATTTGAAATTTTTCTCTCTTTTAGAAAAATTCATATTATATATATATATATATATATATATATATATATATATATATATATATATATATATATATATATATATATATATATATATATATATATATATATATTACCAGTGATTATATAAAACAATCACTGGTAAAAAAGAAAAATTAATTATTTTTACATTTATTCCACCCTAAAAATATTTAGACCTTTACATAGATCCTCAGTAGATCCGTTGATGTTAACAGGCAATATTTCATTTTGTGTAACCTGAAGTGCCCGTAGAGAAGAGAGAGAGGCAACACCCTAAATAGACAAGTGAAACAAAAGCTGCAGATAAAAAAAACTAATAATAATAATGGTCTTTAATGCAAAAAATCAAGCCACGACAGTATGCCAACTCTTTAGGGAATGATCTAATGAAGTCAGAAAAGGTTATCCTTCTTATCAACCGAAAAAGTTATCTTCTTATCATCAGAAAGGTTATTTTCTTGTCGTCAGAAAAGGTTATCTTCTTATCAATGAGGAATTCCAAATAGTTAAATACATTAACTTGGGATATTTCAACATTATCCACCATTAAAACTGAGTATTCGCAAGAGCCCTTAGAGGAGAAAACATGAATTTAGTTTTAGATTTATTTAGAATTAAACCATTTATTTTAAACTAGTTATAGACAGAAAAAGTAATCCAAAGATCATTCTATTAAACCACTCTTTTAAGGATTACTGGTATTATCAAGCCAGAATATTATACTAGAATGCACTACCATCGTATCATCTGCAAACAATATAAAATTGCAAATAGAAAGGCATTTAGTCAGGTTATTTATGTACACTATAAAAAGCAGAGGCCCAACACCAACCCCTGAGGAACGCCACACTCCACTCTTAATTTAGATGATGCTATTTTCCCAATCTTTCCAAAATAATAATAATAATAATAATAATTAATATATATTATAATTAATAATATATTATATTATTATTATTATTATTATTATTATTATTATTATTATTATTATTATTATTATTATTACTCTTGTTATATCTACTTTATATTATAATCTAGACAAGTTAATGACCTACACTTAAAAACAAAGTCCATTTTCTTTGCATTTTTTCTGAATTTATGTTTATTTAATTGATTTTAAAAACACATCCATCACCACTGGGGTTAATTTATCCCGGATGTAAAACAGCAACTTTAAGTGGAATGCGAATTTCATCCATTTCAAGTTAACTCTCAGAATTCAAATCTAGTTCCTACATAGATTCCTGTACAGATTCCTACTTAACTCCTTCCTAAATTTCTACTTAGTTACTTCCTAGATTCCTATCTAGTTCCTACATAGATTTCTTTCAATATTCCTACTAATTCCTACCTAGATCCTATCTAGATTCCTACCTATTTCCTACCTCATGGGCATTACCTTATTTGAGTAAGAAAAACTTTCTAGAAAGTTTCTTACCTTATTTGAGGAGGGAAAACTTTCTAGGAAATTTCTTATCTTATTTGAGGAGGGAAAACTTTCTAGAAGGTTTCTTACCTTATTTGAGGAGGGAAAACTTTCTAGGAAGTTTTTTACCTTATTTGAGGAGGGAAAACTTTCCAGGAAGTTTCTTACCTTATTTGAGAGGAAAGAAATCTTTCTAAGAAGTTTCTTACATTATTCGAGGTAAAGAAAACTTTCTAAGAAGTTTCTTATTTTATATTTGGGGAGGAGGGGAAACTTTTTAGGAAGTTTCCTATTAGGCTATGCATAAGGGATCGAACCAGCGCCTACAAACACGTGACTCAGTGGCTCTACCGTTATGCATCTACTATTGTTGACTCATAACATACTATTAAAACTAGCCCGTAAGTCATCCTCTCAAAGGGATATATATGATATATATATATATATATATATATATATATATATATATATATATATATATATATATATATATATATATATATATATATATATATATATATATATATATATATATATATATATATATATATATATATATATATATATATATATATATATATATATATATATATATATATATATATATATATATATATATATATATATATATATATATATATATATATATATATATATATATGATGGCATCCGCATTGATGAGGATGCTCCGCATCTCGCGGAGCATCCTCATTAAAATTAACATCCGCATCCGCATTTTCGAAAATTCAACATCAATCCGCATCCGCATCCGCACTTTCGAAAATTCAACATCCGCATCCGCATCCGCAAATTAGAAAAAATGACATCCGATCCATCACTATATATATATATATATATATATATATATATATTATATATATATATATATATATATATATATATATATATATATATATATATATATATATATATATATATATATATATATATATATATATATATATATATATATATATATATATATATATATATATATATATATATATATATATATATATATATATATATATATATATATATATATATATATATATATATATATATATATATATATATATATATATATATATATATATATATATATATATATATATATATATATATAGGGGCCGACCAGGGCTGGAATTTTGCCGGGCCAGGGGATTGCCTAAAATTTGTAAAGAGGTCAAAATTACAAAAATTAGATATAATTTTAATTTAGATTTATTTAATTAAAAGGAAGGAGTAGGATAGTCAACATTCACTTAAATTAATGATTATATGCATTTTCTCATAAAAAAAAAAATTCAGAAAATTACAGATTATGTATAATAAAAGTTTAAAAAACTAAAAAAAAATTTTGAAATTTTTTTTTTTTTTTTTTTTTTTTTTTTTTTTTTTTTTTTTTTTACGGAAGACCCTAAGTTAAGGTTTTAAAAAATGGAAGATATAAAATTATTAATATAATCTTTATTTATACATATCATTTCTATGTTATTGTTGTGTATCAAACTTATATCAATTAGCTACATTATTACAAAATTATTATTTTGTTATATATTTGAGTCACTATTGCTAAAAGATTAGCTTCAATAACATGGGAAGGCTCGAAATAACTAAAATATAACATATGAAGTCAGCAAATTAAAAGAGGATCTCCGGGTTCCCCAAAGTAAAAAAAATTTTTGAACTAAATCTTTATCGGGGCATCTAAAATCAAAATACAAAGATGAACATTCAATAGCAGAAAATGAGCGGTCAAAAAGAAACAGAAAAGAAAAAGAAAATAATCAAAAAACAAGAAATAAAATCTTAATTTTCTTATATTTTGTTGATTTAATCCACTATTAATAAATATAATTTGCCATTTTAACTCCGGTTTCCCATCCCGGGTTTCCCTGATTTTTAGCCGGGGCCGAGGTAGGTCTATATATATATATATATATATATATATATATATATATATATATATATATATATATATATATATATATATATATATATATATATATATATATATATATATATATATATATAATATATATATATATAATGGAAATTGACCAGGGGCCCACAAGTTACCCACTACAGATTTCTAGACTCTGTCAATCTAGTTTTCATTCATTTTTAATTCAGTTTTAATTCTAAACCTTTAAATTTTGCTATTAATAAATATACATAATTTTAGTAATATATAATTCAAGGTTTTATTATTATTATTATTATTATTATTATCATTATTATTATTATTATTATTATTATTATTATTATATTAAATATACGGATTTCCAAAACAGTAATAATGGTAATCTTGTAATTCATAAATACAAATTTTAAAACATATATTATTATATGAAATTTACAAATATATATTATATCAAATTTATAAACATATATTTTATTAATTTTATAATTTTATATTGTATTAAATTTATAAAGTTCCCAAATAGTAATGATAATATGTAATATCCTCCATATCTTCTCAACCAATTTTATATATATATATTTAATATATATATATATATATATATATATATATATATATATATATATATATATATATATATATATATATATATATATATATATATATATATATATATATATATATATATATATATATATATATATATATATATATATATATATATATATATATATATATATATATATATATATATATATATATATATATATATATATATATATATATATATATATATATATATATATATATATATATATATATATATATATATATATATATATATATATATATATATATATATATATATATTGTTTTATTAAATTTATGAATTCCTAAAATATTAAAAATGGGGAAATCTTGTAACTTCTTCCATATCTTCCCAAGCAATTTTTTTTTTTTTTTAATTTTTTTTAACCCAATTAGCTAACTGAATACAACCCAAATACAAATTATTCCTAATTCAAATGGTACAAAAAATACCTCTAATATATAATCAAATTAAAACTTTTTACTAACGAGGTTGATAACTTTTATTTTTATTATTATTATTATTATTATTATTATTATTATTTTCAATTTAAAATCATCTACTGATTTCATGTCATTTATATCTAATATTAAAGTAATGGTTTGAGAAAGGGAGGAGGAGGGAGAGGAAAGAGAGGTAAAGGGAGGAGAGAGAAAGGGAGAAGGGAGAGGAAGGAGAAGGAGAGTAAAGAGAGATAAACGGAGGAGAGGGCGAGGAAAAGGGAGAAGAAGGAGGAAGGAGAAGGAGAGGGAAAGGAAGAGGAAAGATAAAAGGAGGAGAGGGAAAGGGAGAGGAATGAGAAGGGAGAAGAAGAAGGAGAAGGAAAGGGAGAGGAGAGACAAAAGGAGGAGAGGAAAAGGGAGAAGGGAGCAGGAAAAGGAGAAGGGAGAGGAAGGAGAGGGAAAGGGAGAAGAAGGTGAGGGAAAGGGAGATGAAGAAGAAGAGAGAAAAGGAGATGGGAGAGGAAAGAAGAGAAGGAAAAGGAGAAGGGAGAGGGAGAAAGAGGAAAAAGGAAAAGGAGAGGGAAGAGAGTGAAAGGGAGAAGGAGAGGGAAAAGGAGAGAAATAAGATGATAAAGACTTCAAGGAAATAGTACCAAAATTGAAACAGAAATAGGAATGTTGGAAGAAAGTAGGAAGAGAGAGAAAAAAAAAACACACACACAGGTAAGAAAGAAAACAGAAAAGAATACAAAGAAAGTACATAAAAAGGAAGAAGACAGAAATAGAGAGTGAGAAGGAGAAAGTGAATGAGATCAAGTAATAGGAGGAGGAAAAAAA
>SEYY01023215.1:15000-25000 GCA_009176605.1 Armadillidium nasatum | reverse complement strand
CAATTTTTAACTTGTGAAATATAAGACAGTCTAGACCAATATTCCTGGGATCATGTTCTAAACACGTAAACTCTGTCAGAGGTTGGGAAGAGAATGAAAGTTGATTCATGAAAAAAAAGGAACTTTTTCCATTGATCGGTCGTCCAAAACTTGTGAGTGTTCCACCATTTTCATTCCTCTTTCAAGCATTCATGTTGTTTTCAAACGGTCCGTCGTTGGCAGTGAGCTCATATTCAATCTATTCAGTTCCCTCCTCACTGTTTTGTGCAGACAGAGTTTAGAAGCATGGCATACAGTTTAGGCGTAACTTTTGCAAAGGTTTCCATATTTTTTTTCACAATCTTTAGCAATGCTAGTCTGTCTCTTGTCACCCATTTGGACTTACGTCCACGATGGTGTTTATCATATGATATTTTTCCGAAAGCTCAATATGTGCTCAAAATCTTGGATATGGTATCTGGGAATCAGCAATTTCCTCTCTTAGAAACTTTGTAACCTTTCCTTACCCCACTTGTACTAACACAATGTTGAATACAGAACCAATTATGCCTCTTACCCCCATTATAGGTTACCCATCACACGTGACATACACACGCGAGAGCTGTGCCAAATCTTCGATTTAGGGAAGTTTATGTCTGTCATATTTAACCATTCTTTTATTATATATATATATATATATATATATATATATATATATATATATATATATATATATATATATATATATATATATATATATATATATATATATATATATATATATATATATATATATATATATATATATATATATATATATATATATATATATATATATATATATATATATATATATATATATATATATATATATATATATATATATATATATATATATATTATTCTCTTAAAATCTTAAAATTTTACTTAGTGTTTGCATTTATATGAATAATTTAATAAATTTTCGAGTATATCTATATTTTAGTCAACATAAATACACAAACTTACTGTCATAAAATATAAAGTTAAGAAAGAAATAAAGATAGAACAATTTGAAAATTTTCAGTCCTATAATCCGGATAATCGGATGTCTTTCCCATCTCTATATATATATATATATATATATATATATATATATATATATATATATATATATATATATATATATATATATATATATATATATATATATATATATATATATATATATATATATATATATATATATATATATATATATATATATTATATATATATATATATATATATATTATATATATATATGGAACCGACCGGGGTTGGAATTTTGGCCGGGGCCGGGGCCGGGGCCGGGTCACCCAAATTTGGCCGGGGCCGGGGCCGGGGTTCTGGCCGGGGTTTCCTAAAATTTGTAAAGAGGTCAAAAGCACTGAAATTTAAGGTTAAGAAAATTAGATATAAGGTTTATTTAATTGGAAGGAAGGAGTAGAATAGCCAACATTCACTTAAATTAATGATTATATGCATTTTCTCTAAAAAAAAATCAGAAAATTACAGTTTTGTATAGTTAAAGTTTAAAAAAAGTACAAAAATTTAAAAAAAAAATATTCTAATTCATAATAGTGATTCAACAGGTTTACTTAAGTAAGACCCTAAGGTAAAGTTTGAAAAAATGTAAGATATAAAATTATCAATTTAACCTGTATTTATACATATCATTGTTATTTTATTGCCATGTATCAAACTTGTATCATTTAGCTGCATTATTTAAAAATTATTATTTTGTTTATACTTTCAGTCAATATGGCTAAAAGATCAGCTTCTGCAGTATTTGAATACTTTGCAATGTTTCAGGATAGGCTCGAAATAGCTAAATGTAACATCTGCAGTCAGAAAATTAGAAGAGGACCTCCGGGTGCCTACAAAGTAAAAAAATTTCAACCAAATCTTTATTGGAGTATCTAAAATCAAAACACAAAGATGAACATTCACTAGCAGAAAAGGAGCGGTCAAAAGAAACAGAAAAAAAATCTTAATTTTCTTATATTTTGTTTGAAATTTTTTTATTATTATTTGACTGATTGAGCTGAAATTTTCAAAGTATGTGAATTTTTTAACGAAGTTCTGAGTTGAGTCTATAACGGTTTGAAACTTATTTGGACCCAAAGTTGAAAAAAATGAATAACTGGATCAAACCACTGGTCCACATGAGCTGAAAATTTAGCTGAATACCTTTGCCCCAATTTCTTGCATTGGTGGTAATAGGTTTTTGATATCACGTCTAGAAAAAAAAGTTATATAAGCACTTGAAAAAAAATTTGCAAAAATCGTACCCTTCTGGAGGAAAAAATTATTTATAAAAAACGCTACCTACTATTTTCTTTTATTTGTGAATATTGTTTAGAAGAGGGCAGGGCAACAATATTTATTTAGTGCATATTTAAATGCTTTTTGTTTGAAGCGAGATATAGACTCTCAAACTTTGGGAATTTATGAAATTTGGCCAAAAATGGACCTTTTTGAAGGCTATATCTCAAAACCAACGAATGTCATCGAATAAAGTACACAGAGGAATTTGTATCCCCACCCCTCCTCTATACACACCAAAAATAGGAAATGTCATAGTTGTATTTTTTTTTTTTAAATTTTGTCTGAAAAGGTGGATTTTTTTAGTTAAAAAATTTTTTTTTCTATAGTTGGTCAGTTTTTGGCATATAACATTTTTGCTATAACTATGGGAACAAAAGTCTATTAGAGACTTTTGTATCCCATTTAATTTTAAATAAATAGTCCAATTTTCAGCTCATTCTAAAAAGTGGTTTGGCACCGCCATTCAATTAAAAAAGGGTAAAATTTCAAAAAAAAAAAAAAAAAAAAAAACTTTTAACCGTAATAGACTCGGAAAAACGCTAGAAATGGACTTTTCTTACCGGTAAAAAATCTATATAACTGAAAGTTTCAGCAGAGTGGGCTGAAAATTTAAAAAAAAAAAAAAATTTAAGTATAATTTGCCATTTTAACCCCGGCCGGCAACCCCGGTTTTCCCTGATTTTTGGCCGGGGCCGGGGCCGGGGTCAGTAAAAATGGCCGGGGTTGGCCCGGGGCCGGGGCCGGGGCCGGGCCGGGGCCCCGGTCGGTTATATATTATAATATATATATATATATATATATATATATATATATATATATATATATATATATATATATATATATATATTATATATATATATATATATATATATATATATATATATATATATATATATATATATATATATATCAATTTAATTTTTAAACCACTAGATTAAAAGAGTAAAAAGTAAAACACTAAAACGAGATAAAGATTAAAAAAGAACATAACAAAGATAAAGATTAAAAAGAATAATAATAATAATGGAATAATACTAAATTTATTTTTTCTTCCAATTCAAAAAACCTCAATAGACTTGTGGAGTCTTTCTTTATAAAATATACTAAAAATTTTAATATTTCTACAGGTTTCTTTGAAACTGATAACGTAGTTGGAAATTTTTTAAAATCCATTTTCAAAAAATATTTTCGTACGCCAGCCATCCCCAGTTAGTTTGTTTTTATTAAATTTTGAAAACCAGAATTTATCGTACTTCCTACGTGTTAAAAAGTCTCCACTCTTCCTGTTTCTTCTTATTTGTGTCTCCGATGAGGGAACGATAGGTTTAGTTCCGAAACGTCAGACCGTTTTTCTTTTTAATCTTTATCTTTGTTATGCTCTTTTTTAATCTTTGTTATCTCGTTTTAGTGTCTTACTTTTTACTCTTTTAATCTAGTGGTTTAAAAATTAAATTTGATATATAATTAAAACGAAAAGAAAGGACTAGTGTTCTTTAATAATATATAATAATAATATAATATATATATATATATATATATATATATATATATATATATATATATATATATATATATATATATATATATATATATATATATATATATATATATATATATATATATATGAAATTTGAATATTAAAAAAAAATTAATAATATTTTTACCTACCATTAAGCGAATAAGTCTATAATTTTAAAATATGCAACGCGTAATATTATTAATACTACAAAAAAAAAAAAATATTGAACACAAGACTAATGAAAAGCCAAGCACGGAATATTTTATGAAAATTAGGGGCGGAGTCTATCAAAATTAAGTCTAGGCTACTCTCTCCAATGATTCGCTTCTATTAAGCATTTCCGGACGAAAGTCTTAGACTATGATTTCAAGGATTGAGCGTAGGTTACGCTTTCCATGCATGACGGAGCTTAAGCTACGCTTTAAATGGAGGAGCTTAGGCTACGCTTTCCATGACGGATATTAGGTTACGTTTTACATGACGGAGTTTAGGTTACGTTTTACATGACGGAGATTAGGCTACGCTTTCCATGACGGAGCTTAGGCTACGCTTTCCATGAGGGATATTAGGTTACGTTTTACATGACGGAGTTTAGGTTACGTTTCCATGACGGTGCTTAAGGGGCCCTCACACTGCAAAAATTTATCTTAAAATTTTGAGCACAAATATTGAGCTTATTTTTGTACAAAATATTGATTGGCCCTTTAAAGGCTACTCTTTTATGACGGAGCTTTGGCTACGCTTTCCATGACGGAGCTTAGGTTACGTTTTACATGACGGAGCTTAGATTACTCTTTTCATGGCGGAGATTAGACTACGCTTTCCATGACGGAGCTTAGGCTACGCTTTCCATGACGGAGATTAGGTTACGTTTTACATGACGGAGTTTAGGTTACGTTTTACATGACGGAGATTAGGCTACGCTTTCCATGACGGAGCTTAGGCTAAGCTTTTCATGACAGAGCTTAGGCTAAAATTTCCATGACGGTGCTTAAGGGGCCCTCACACTGCAAAAATTAAAGGCTACCCTTTAAAGGCTACTCTTTTATGACGGAGCTTAGGCTACGCTTTCCATGGCGGAGTTAGACTACGCTTTCCATGACGGAACTTAGGCTACGCTTTCCATGGCGGAGTTAGACTACGCTTTCCATGACGGAGCTTAGGCTACGCTTTCCATGACGGAGCTTAGGCTACTCTTTTATGACGGAGTTTAGGCTACTTTTTTATGACGGAGCTTAGGCTACGTTTTTTATGACGGTGCTTAGGCTATCCATGACCAAAGTCTAGGCTACGGCTTTTAATGAGCGCGTTCTTACATTTCTGCAATTGACCGTAACCTATTTATGGAGCCTCATAAAATAGCTTTATCCTTTAATTTCAACTTTAATACAATAATAATTTTTATTTTATTTCATTACGTGAAAGTGGGAGGGATACATGGATGGGGGAAAGGGTAAGAGGAAAGGCGAAGAAATGCGTAATGTAATTCCTAATGTGAAATTTTGCAATTAATGAAAAATAGGAATGAATAATTATTTGATTTAATGAGGAGATGTGAGATTGTACTTAATTACCTTGTTGCAATTTGTGATACAACGGCGTTCAGTAATATATATATATATATATATATATATATATATATATATATATATATATATATATATATATATATATATATATATATATATATATATATATATATATATATTATTAGGGATGGAGTGAAGTATCGGTATCGGTATCGGCAAGTATCGGCATATTTTCCGATACCGGTATCGGTATCGGTATCGGCCTTTTCAGTATCGGTATCGGCAAAAAATTTGTATAGGAGTAAAGTATCGGTATCGGTAGTGGTATCGGTAGTAGTATCGGCATATTTTCAGGTATCGGGTATCGGCTTCGGGGAATTTTTAGGTATCGGTATCGGTATCAGCAAAAATTTTGGTATCGCTCCATCCCTAATATATATATATTTGTCCTATTTTTTCGGATATAAGAACTATTCATCATGTCTTTGGCTTCGACTTTAAAATTATTTTCAAAAATTTAGTATTACAAATATAGATAAATAGTAAAGGAGCATTTTATTATTAGTAGCATAAACTAACTTATATTAAAATATATTTAAAATTATATATATATATATATATATATATATATATATATATATATATATATATATATATATATATATATATTATATATATATATATATATATATATATATATATATATATATATATATATATAATATCTTTGAAAACTTTTGAAAATTAATAAATAAAATTTTGTTTTATATTTGCTTAAACTTTCTCATACATTTAAAAAAAATATTTAACAATAGACTACGAAGTCTAGACAGAGAAAGAGACGGAAAAAAATAAAAAAAAATTTTTTAAAATTTTTTTTTTTTTTTTTTTTTTTTTTTTTATTCTCAATTTTACTTTTAAATTTTATTTCAACATCCCTGTAGAATCTCTAGATAAAAAATATTATTATTATATATATATATATATATATATATATATATAATATATATATATATATATATATATATATATATATATATATATATATATATATATATATATATATATATATATATATATATATCTGTAAAGTCTGGAACACACTCCCTTCTTCTATTTTTCCAACTTCCTATGACTTACACACCTTAAAACGTCGTGTATCAGGTCACGTCAGCCTTTAATTTGACCATTCTTCCGTTTTTCCTCCTAACTCTGGTGGAATTGTAGTAGGCCTCTGGCCTTTGCCCACCAGAGGTGATAAATATATATATATATATATATATATATATATATATATATATATATATATATATATATATATAATATATATATATATATATATATATATATATATATGACCTTGTTTAGAAGACACTCCCACTTTTTCTCAATCGCACAAAAGTATCACTTTTAGCAACGTTGCCAAGTAATTAGAAAAAAAAAATTAGAACTACTTTCTTAGTTAGAACAAACTAGTTCGACTTAACCTAACCTTGACTTAAAAGGTAAATGTACGCCTAACGGCCGTTGAATAGGATTGGCCTAACTTATATTTAAAAAAGTAAAAAATAAAGTAAAAATTCAAAAAATTTTAAAATAAAAAAAAAGGTGCAAAGCTACTTATCATACATCAGATTTGTAGTAAAGCTACTCATTGTACATCAGAGTTGCTGTAATGCTAAAAATCGTTTAAAAAAAAAATCAAACGTGCTAGGGAGCATCTTCTAGAATCTAAAGAAGGACCTATATTATCTTACAGATCTATGGTCTTCTGCCCTTAGGGACCATGGGGAGACTTGCGTGGTGGCGCTTGACATATCTAAAGCATTTGACCGGGTATGGCATGCGTCACTGCTTTCCAAGCTCACCTCGTTTGGGTTTCCTCCTTCTCTTTGCTTGCTTATGTCTAGCTTTCTTTCTAATCGTTCCATTTCGGCTGTTGTTGATGGAGCGACTTCTTCCTTTCCTGTCAATAGTGGTGTTCCATATAAAAAAAAAATTTATCCGCTTATCTTATCTCCTACTCTATTTTTACTTTTCATTAATGATCTTCTCAGCTGTTCATCTAATCCTATCCATTCATATGCCGATGACTCAACCCTCCATTCTTCTACTCATTTCAAATCTGCTCCTTCCTTTGCATCTAGAGTTGCCTCTCGTCTTCATCTTTCCGATTCCATTCTTGCTGATCTGGATAGAATTTCCCAGTGGGGTCGTCTCAACCTTGTGAAATTCAACTCTTTGAAAACTCAACTTCTAGAAATTTCCCTCTCAAAGACACCTCCTAACTTTTCTATTTCTTTCGATGGTTCTTCCGTCTCTCCTGTTGACAATATAAACATCCTTGGCCTTCACATAAACAAAAAAATGTCTTGGAAACCTTACAACACAATGGGTGTTGGGCTGCCTCAAAAAAGCTGGGAGTTCTGTTTAGACTGCAAGAATTTTTTTCTTCCTCGCAGTTACTCCAATTATACAAGGGTCTCATCCGCCCTTGTATGGTGTACTGCTCTCATATCTGGGGTGGCTCAGGTTTCACCCGTCTTTTGGATAAGGTTGAGTCAAAGGCTAAAAGACTTAAGAAAATTAGAAAGAGCGGGACAGTTTATGACTCTTTATCTTTGCGACGTGATGTTGGTGCCTTGTCTCTTTTCTATAGGTACTACAGTGGCAAATGCTCGAGGGAACTATCCACCCGTATACCTCCACCTTTACGTCGTCCTCGTAGCACAAGGGGTGCATTGTCTGCACATCAATTTTGCGTGGACATAGGCAACTCCAGCTCGTCCGCTGTGGTGCCTCCTTCTTTCATGCCACATCTGTTCTGTGGAATTCTCTCCCATCTTCTGTATTTCCTGCTGAATTTAATCTCAATTTTTTTAAAGCCCGCGTCTGCTCACACCTAAGAAATTTGCGTTAGATAGGTTCTACAGGGGTCGTTTTTATCTTTAATTATTGTTATTTTTGTTATTATTCTTTTTATTCTTCTCCTTTATTTTTATTTTTCTGACACCCCCTCCTTGAATAGGGCTTTGCCCGTGAGTGGTGGTGATGTATAAAAAAAAAAAAAAAAAAAAAAAAATAAAAAAATTTAAATAAAAAAAAATTTTTTTTTATATATATATATATATATATATATATATATATATATATATATATATATATATATATATATATATATATATATATATATATATATATATATATATATATATATATATATATATATATATATATACTACGGGAGAGTATTCTACAAAATATTAATAATAATAATAATAATAATAATAATAATAATAATAATAATAATAATAATAATAATAATAATAATAATAATAATAATAATAAAAAGTTAATACTATTTTCATTTGTCGTATTATTACAGGGTTCAAAATGTTTAAGTATGATAAAATTTATTTAAAAGGAACAACCATGAGGCTTGGTACATTTTCTTCTCATTTTTCATTTATGTGAGCGACAACATTCGAATTAATGCATCTCGATTTTTCACCTTAATTTGTATATCTCACTTTTCAACCAGCACCATAAATAAAAATCCGATGGTGTGAAATCTGGAGACCTTCTCAGCCAACAAATAGGCTCCACTTCGACTAATCCATCTTTCTAGAAAAGTTGCATTTAAATATTGTGTCACTTGGCGGGCAAAATGTGGAGGAGTTACATCTTGCTAACAGTGAATAACATTTCTTATGTTTGAAGGAACATCTTCTAATAGACCTTGTAACTCATTTTGCAAAAATTCCAAATAACGTTCCCCTGTTTGACCTTTCTCAATATGAAAGGACCAATTAAATGACTATCGACAATCCCACACAATACGTTAAATGAAAAACGATGATGAAAATGCCTTTCGACTATTTCGTGAGTATTTTCGTTAGACCATTGAAGAGAGTTGCAGCGGGTATTTACAAAATTATTACGTGTGAATTTTGCTTGTTCAGTAAAAAGTATGTATTGAACCAAATGACGATCAGGAATTATCCTTCTACAAACTTGCATGACTATCACAGCCTCTCGATTGTAGGTAGTATTGATATAAACTCTGTTCGTGTAATATGCAAATCACCTTTATTTGAAGAATATGAAGTTGAACGGCAATTCTTCATGAGCTAATCGTAAGGCTCTGTTCCACTAAATACAGAATGATTTCTACTTCGTTTTAATCATGTCTACGGGCATCTTCAGATATGTGTGCGCACTGGGAAGTCTACCCGGTGTCCCACAATGTGTTGAAAAGTTTTGATGAATAAGTTTTCATCGGGAATTCTACAACCGGTGACAATTCTCATCAATCGCAGATGTAGCATTCCCGTAGCAAAGACCATAAACACTACATCATATTTGCATACTCCAGGTTTAAACAGATGTGTGGCATTGTTTTTCACTTTTATCACGGTTGTCACGCAAAATAATTCACAACTTACAAGTGATTAGTTGATAAATAATATTTTTTTGTGTTTACCATATGCTAATCTACTTGATTGGATGTTTAAACCTAAAGCCTTTAGAACGCTGTAATTCGACGAGAAATGAAAATCGGATTACAACTTTTGGGTTTATAGGTCATGCATTTATGTGTACAATAAACTCCCGAGTTTTGTGC
>SEYY01023214.1:32500-39409 GCA_009176605.1 Armadillidium nasatum | reverse complement strand
ATATATATATATATATATATATATATATATATATATATATATATATATATATATATATATATATATATAATATATATATATATATATATATATATATATATATATAAGGAGCGGGAAAGAATGATTTTTATATTTCTTTTAAATTGGGCACCTTTGCATTCTCATTTATAAGTTGATTAAAAGAAGGAAAAAAAAATTTGGAATTGAGTAAGAGATGCCAAAGACTGGCACCGATTTCATTAAAATTTTGAAAGTGTAAATTATGAAAGAAATAAGGCCAATGGGAACTGTAATTTGTTTGTTACTCTGACGGTGTCCGCAGTGGACGTGACTCCTAACGAAAGACGTCACGCTTGACCACCTTTAATTTTCGTGAAGGAATGAATGAATACATTAATAAAACGGAATTTCGATAAATTTTTTTTTCGAATGAAAGAAAAAAAAGATATTGTTTAATTAAAATCTTCGTAATTTTTTTCTGCAAAGTTTACTGTTACTTTTTCACCTTTTCATTTTTTTTTTTTTTTTTTTCGCTAATTTTCTAGGAGTTAAATCCACAACATTTGTCATCACATTTAATGTTTAATTTAAGAGGAAATATCAAATGATGGAGAAAATGCTTCTGTTTTTTTATCATAAAACAGCAATAAATCTTTTCTTTTCCTCAGAAAAAATCAAAAAAATTTCAGTTTTTCAAACACAAATTAAAATACATTTTTCTATTTGTGAACCACTCAAAAAATTCAGAAATTCAATCACAATATAATGACGTTATATATATATATATATATATATATATATATATATATATATATATATATATATATATATATATATATATATATATATATATATTATATATATATATATATATATATATATATATATATATATATATATATATATATATATATATATATTATATATATATATATATATATATATATATATATATATATATATATATATATATATATATATATATATATATATATATATATATATATATATATATATATATATATATATATATATATATATATATATATATATATATATATATGAATAAGATAAAGATAAGAAATAAACATTTAATAAATTAGGGCAAGACTTTCGATAAGACAAATGTTTCTCCTCATTCAGGCCCGATACTAAAAGAAACGAAAGCAATTTACAAAAAAGAATATGAAAAAATTATTTTTAGGCATTTGTTAAAAAATAAATAAAAATAAAAAGAAATATACCAAAAACAACAAAATGAATTAAAAAGCTGAAAACAATGTTTTCACGAAGAACAGAATATAAAATATAAAAGGCAAATATCAATCCATTCTGTTAAGACTAATGATAACAATAATAAAATAAATATATTAAAAACATTAAAATGACGGGAAATGTAAAAATATTCAGAAACAAATACCAAGTCACTGTTAATTAAGACGGTTGACAAAAATAACCATAAATATAAGAAAAAATTTAAAGTGACGAAATAATTATACAAAAATACAATACGCTGTCTTCGCACCTATTGGTAAACCTGACCACAACCTAATTACTGTTATTTTTTAAGCTTTCTCTCCAACTGCTCCACCCTGCTGACTGGGGAGCTTTGCGTTTCATCTATGCTAACTATCCTTGGATGGACAGCTTTGTCTCTGAAGACGCGTCAGTCTCTGCTGATAGGGTGGGGGCTGTAATGAGCAGGTTCATTCCTTCTTCATCTAAATCTTTCTCTCCTCAAAATCCATGGTTCGATCGCGCCTGCTCTCTTGCCATTCAGGCTAAAGACTTCGCGTATCGAGGGAAAAAAACTCTACTTCTCCTATCACTCTCGCAAATTTTCATTCTGCTCGGAATCGTTGCAGGGATATTCTCAAACGAACAAAGAAGACATTCACAAAACTGTAAGTGTGATGAGTTTCTAAACTCTCCTACTAACAAATCTTTCTGGTTTCTTTCTTGCAAAAAAAAAAAAAAAAAAAAAAAAAACAGCAACATCTCTAACAACTTCTGTAAATCTTCCTTTCCTTCTCTTATTCGCTCTGATGGTTCTGTTGCTAACACTCCAACTGAAAAGGCTAATCTCTTCGGCTTCCTATTCTCCTCTAATTCAACTCTGAACGACTCAGGCAACCCTCCTTCTACTTCTCCTCACATAGGTCCCATGCCTTTACCTGTGATTACATTTGATCAGGTGCATGAGCTTTTGAAATCTATGAACGCAAGGAAGGCAAACGGTCCGGATGGCATTCCTCCCCGAGTTTTAAGGAGGTGTGCTTCTGATTTGGCTCCGTCCCTCGTTCAACTCTACTCTCTATGCCTCAGTACTAATACTTTCCCTCAGTGTTGGAAGCGCGCATTGTTCCAGCCTATTCCGAAGAAGGGTAGACACTTTGATCCTTCCAACTATCGCCCTATAGCTCTTACTTGTATTCTGTCTAAGATCTTTGAAACCCTTCTCAACTCTCACTTATTGGATCATCTGTAATCTCATTCCCTTCTTTCTGATCATCAGTATGGCTTTCAACGTTCGAGGTCTACTAAAGATATACTTTCCTTTCTTACAGATTTATGGTCTTCTGCCCTTGGGGAACATGGAGACGTGTGGTGGCGCTTGACATATCTAAGGTATTTGACCGGGTATGGCATTCGTCACTGCTTTCCAAGTTCCCCTTCTTTTGGTTTTCTCCTTCTCTTTGCTTACTTATGTCTAGCTTTCTTTCTAATGGTTCCATTTCGACTGTTGTTGATGGAGCGTCTTCTTCTTTTCCTGTCAATAGTGGTGTTCATCAGGGTTCTGTCTTATCTCATACTTTATTCTTACTTTTCATTAATGATCTTCTCAGCTGTTCATCTAACCCTATCCATTCATACGCCGTTGACTCAACCCTCCATTCTCCTACTCATTTCTAATCTGCTCCTTCCTTTGCATCTAGAGTTGCCTCTCGTCTTCATCTTTCCAATTCCATTCTTGCAGATCTGGATAGAATTTCCCAGTGGGGTTGTCTCAACCTTGTGAAATTCAACTCTTTAAAAACTCAACTTCTAGAAATCTCTCTCTCAAAGACACCTCCTAACTTTTCTATTTCTTTCGATGGTTCCCCCCTCTCTCCTGTTGACAATATAAACATCCTTGGCCTTCACATAAACAAAAAAATGTCTTGGAAACCTCATATCACAATGGTTGCTAAGGCGGCTTCAAAGAAGCTGTGAGTTCTGTTTAGACTGCGAGAATTTTTTTCTTCCTCGCAGTTACTCCAATTAAACAAGGGTCTCATCTTCCCTTGTATGGAGTACTGCTCTCGTATCTGGGGTGGCTCAGGTTTCACCCGTCTTTTGGATAAGGTTGAGTCAAAGGCTAAAAGACTTATAAAATGTTCCGCTCTTTCTAATTCTCTTGACACTTTATCTTTGCGAAGTGCGTTGGTGCCTTGTCTCTTTTCTATAGGTACTGCAACGGCAAATGCATCCTCGTAGCATCAATTTTGCGTGGACATAGGCAACTCCAGGTTTGTCCGCTAGGGTGCCTCCTTCTTTCCTGCTACATCTGTTCTGTGGAACTCTCTCCCATCTTCTGTGTTTCCTGCCGAATTTAATCTCAATTTCTTTAAAGCCCGCGTTTGCGCTCACCTAAGAATTTTGCGTTTGGTGGGTCCTGCAGGGGTAGTTTTTGATATTTATTTTTTTTTATTATTATTATTCTTTTACTTTATTATTATTCTTCTGACAACCCCTCCAATGAAAACCACGTGACCAAGAAAAAATAGTGAAAAAATCAAAATGGCTCAAGAAACTCTACGGAAATGAAAACAACGAGTTCGGAAAACTCAAAATCAAACTTATGATGGTGGATACCAAATCCAAGATGGAGGAAACCATGTGTTCTGAATAGAAAAGCCCTTATTCTCATTACATGATTCATTTATAAATATTACGTAATAACCGTAAATACATAATTGTTATGCAACAATAAATGATCATTATACAATCAATAAAATAATATCGATTTCAAGGCGCGTGAATAGAACAATTCGCACATTCTAAAGCATAATCAAGTAAGTGAAGTGGTAGCGGGATGGAATTCAAATCAGAAGGTTGACGTTTCGAATCCTGGTCTCACAGTAGTTTTAAGTTCTTATCCTTTCTCCTGAATATTGGAGGAGGAAGTTTGATTTTCACTCAATAGATGGCGCAGCCGTCAAGAAAAAATGGCGGAAGAATTCAAAATCAAATCCAAGATGACGGAAACTACGTGATCAAGAAAAATGACGGGAAAATTCAAAATCAAATTCAAGATGGCGGAAGAAAATCTACGGAGATGAAAACCACGTGGTCAAAATGGCGGACAGAAATTCAAAATAGCCGGTACCACATGATCAAGAAATCCAATATGGCGGACGGATGACGTCATAGTATCAATATAGACCGTTCCATGACGTCACAGGATAAGATTTTTGCGCATGCGCAACTGACGTCATCACCGAGAGTGCCTGCGTCCTGATTGGTCCTTGGATGTAGCCGGATGTCTCCGGATATTGCCGGATGTGGGGCTGGATGTCGCCGGATGTGGTGCCGGATAACGACTTACCCTCAGTGGCAACCGTCACAGGCACTGGGACTTCCCTCAACCCTCAATGCCAGCTGCCACTGGCATTGGCACTCCTCTCATGCCAAGGGGGCGTGGTCTAGCATCAGTGCCAAGTGCTGGAAAATGCTAGAAAAAATTAGTAATGGCACTCACTAAAGAGCATGAGTTAGGCACTGGCACTAGTACTTAAAGGCCATGAGTGCCAAATAAGGGATGGCACATGCCTAGAGGCACTGACCGTGGGAAAAAGGTCAAAAGGGGCTGGGATTAAGAGATTAACATAATTAATTAAGGGATTATGCAGATTAATTAACTAATTATCCAATTATCAGATTTAAAATACCCCACGAAAGAGCGTGAGGGACAATTTCCCTCACTTTTCCTGTAACTTGACACTGGCACTTCCCTCACTCGACAGGGGGACTGGCACTGGCACTGGCACAAGCCAAAAGTGGGACCCTGCTATATATATATATATATATATATATATATATATATATATATATATATATATATATATATATATATATATATATATATATATATATATATATATATATATATATATATATATATATATATATATATATATATATATATATATATATATAGTAGTATAATGAGCACTTTCATGGAGGATCCGGTTTTCAAACCAGATAACCGGAAGTGAAAAACGCACATGCGTTTTTTCAGAAACCTCTCTGATCCTCTTTCTTTTGGGGGGAGGTTGACCCCTCTCTGGGGGGTTTTCACCAAATTTCATCAATTTTTCACCAATTTCACCAATTTTTCACCAAATTTCACCAAACCACCAATTTTTCTTCCTTTAAGCCATGATTTCGGGGCGCAGCCCGGATTTAACAAGGTTTTTTTACCCGGACAAACGGTTTTTATCGCAATTTCATCCGGTTTTTAGCCTTTCATCCGGTTTTTAAACCGGATGGTCGGTTTTACAATTTTTCTTGTTCGATATATCGAACGATATATCGACCGATTAATCGGACATATATCGATCGATTAATCGAAGCTGATTTGTCACATGAGTGACGTCATCACGGAACATATATCCACATTTTTTTCTAAGTTATAAATTTCAAACTCTAGAACAAAAATTCAATTTTTATATAAGTAAATCCGGGGCTCGAACTCACGACTTTGTGATAGCTGACCAGATACTTATGCCATTACGCTACCGAGACAATGGGAAGGTAAGAACGATTTCATCTTTTTACAATTATAATTTTCTTATCTCTGATTACTTTTGCCCTTTAAATCTTGATAAGGTTTTTCGACCATATTTATTATACATACAGCGAAAGGAAAAAGAAAACGAAGTAATTTTTGGTGAAACTAAAAAAAAAAAAAAAAAATTTTTTTTAAATAAAAATACTAAAATAAAAAGAAAACGAAGTAATTTTTCGGTGAAACTAAAAAAAAAAATTTTTTTTTAAATTAAAAAAACATTAAAAATTAAAAAAAAAAAAAAAACATTAAAATAAAAAGAAAACGAAGTAATTTTTCGGATAAACTAAAAAAAAATAAAAAACATTAAAAAAAAACAAAATAAAGAAAAATAAAACATTAAAAACATTAAAATAATAAAAAAAAACATTAAAAAAAGCACTAAAAACATGGAAAACACGGAAAAACCGACCATCCGGTTTAAAAACCGGATGAAATTGCGATAAAAACCGTTTGTCCGGGTAAAAAAACCTTGTTAAATCCGGGCTGCGCCCCGAAATCGTGGCTTAAAGGTAGAAAAATTAGTGAAGTTTGGTGAAAATTGGTGATATTGGTGAAAAATTGGTGAAATTTAGTGAAAAACCCCCCAGAGAGGGGTCAACCTCCCCCCCCCCAAAAAAAAAGAGGGTCAGAGAGGTTTCTGAAAAAACGCATGTGCGTTTTTCACTTCCGGTTATCCGGTTTTAGAACCGGATCCTCCATGAAAGTGCTCATATATATAATATATATATATATATATATATATATATATATATATATATATATATATATATATATATATATATATATATATATATATATATATATATATATATATATATATATATATATATATATATATAGGTTCAAGTCTAAATGAAGCAACCATTTTCAGCGGTCGAAAAAAAAACGTAAGAATTTAGTGTAAATTTAAAATGATTTCGGGTAAAAATAATTAAAGGAGTGAAGTCTAATAATTCAATTTTTTGTATTTTTTTTATTAATTAGTATATATATATATATATATATATATATATATATATATATATATATATATATATATATATATATATATATATATATATATATATATATATATA
>SEYY01023214.1:12500-27500 GCA_009176605.1 Armadillidium nasatum | reverse complement strand
AGTAACCCACTTTGCCAATGATATAATCCCATGTTTTTCATGCATTAGATCCTCAATAACAACACCAGTTCTTGTAGCTGTTACAATTCTGTAAAGGTATCCCTGATATCTGCTAATGTCGTCTATGTCAACATCAGGAAGTGGGTCACCTTCTAAGATGTTTTGGAAGACTGCAAGTGGAAGGGTCTCACGTGTAGTTAGAGCTTTGAAAACAGGTCCCTTCCACTGAGTGGGATTTCACTGGGACCTCCTTTACACAGATGGCGCAGAGGGAGTTCATTCAAATGCAGACTGTATATGAACCGCTGCAGAGGTCTATCTAGCTGCTGTTCTAAGAGATCAATTGCTCCACTTTTAGGTCCAGTGTTGACAGATGTGCTGTCAGCTCCAGCTGCAATGATGCTATCAATAATTCTCATGCTAATAATGCTCCATGCAACCCATCTGCAATAGCCTCACCTGTCCCTCTGTCCTCAGTAATGTGTTGAAGGTAGAGAGTTCCAGGTTCACCAACCACGACATAGTGATCTTCTACCTTTTTACTGTTGTACCACTTACTGTCTTTCTTTTCCTTGATCGGGGTGTTGTCTTTCCTGCCATCAAGAAACACTGCAACTATTCCCAATTCTTCTCATATATATATATATATATATATATATATATATATATATATATATATATATATATATATATATATATATATATATATATATATATATAGTCGATCGAGCACTCGTGATAGCAAGCGAGAGTTCCAGGGTTCGAGGCCTGGCCGGAGCGGGAAATGTGAGCGGTTTTTCCTTGCGCTTAGCTCCGAATGACTCAGTCGTCAAACGAGTACATCAGTGGAGTGCTCTTGCCACTGATGGGAATAATCTCCGGCATCCGCGATAGGCCTGTCCCAGCCAGCGGTTTTCGCCGTGGACCCTTGAAACCCAAGGATCTTCCTCGAAAGATCCCACTGACACAACGAAATTCCTTCCTTGGGGAAGATGATTATTTTTATTTATTTTATATATATATATATATATATATATATATATATATATATATATATATATATATATATATATATATATATATATATATATATATATATATATATATAATATATATATATATATATATATGATCATTTTAAGTTTCTATTTATATTTTAGTTTATTGCTGGAATCTCAACTGGTTTATGAAGAATTTTCATTATATTTACCAGTATGACCAATAATTTAACTAATATAATTTCGATAATTTTGTCGTGTTATCGATTTTATTCTCTTTCAATAAATATTTTATTTCTATTACGTATATTTTGATTTCCAGTCTATATTCTCTCTCTCTCTCTCTCTCTCTCTCTCTCTCTCTCTCTCTCTCTCTCTCTCTCTCTCTCTCTCTCTCTCTCTCTCTCTCTCTCTCTCTCTCTCTCTCTCTCTCTCTCTCTCTCTCTCTCTCTCTCTCTCTCTCTCTCTCTCTCTCTCTCTCTCTCTCTCTCTCTCTCTCTCTCTCTCTCTCTCTCTCTCTCTCTCTCTCTCTCTCTCTCTCTCTCTCTCTCTCTCTCTCTCTCTCTCTCTCTCTCTCTCTCTCTCTCTCTCTCTCTCTCTCTCTCTCTCTCTCTCTCTCTCTCTCTCTCTCTCTCTCTCTCTCTCTCTCTCTCTCTCTCTCTCTCTCTCTCTCTCTCTCTCTCTCTCTCTCTCTCTCTCTCTCTCTCTCTCTCTCTCTCTCTCTCTCTCTCTCTCTCTCTCTCTCTCTCTCTCTCTCTCTCTCTCTCTCTCTCTCTCTCTCTCTCTCTCTCTCTCTCTCTCTCTCTCTCTCTCTCTCTCTCTCTCTCTCTCTCTCTCTCTCTCTCTCTCTCTCTCTCTCTCTCTCTCTCTCTCTCTCTCTCTCTCTCTCTCTCTTCTGATTCAACTCTTGTTCTTCCATCGCCGCTCTTTAGTAAGGCTTGGTTGAAACTGACGTGATCACGTACTGCGCCCCAGAAAAATTCATATTAGACTCTTTGAGATATATCTCATTCAGCTCAAGTCTCCACGAAATATGGAAGGAAATCGTTGTGTGAATACTGATGAGGAGGAAAGAAGAAAGAAGAAGGGGAAACAGAGGCGAAGAAAAAGCCAAGGAAATAAGTTTTTAAATTATCATAGTTTCAAAACGTAAAGAGTACTTAAAAAAACTCGTAAAAAGTAATTTTATTTGTGATAAAAAAGTTCACCGTATATCTCAACAATATAAGTTGTTTCTCTTTTAGAATAAGTTCTAAGAAATGAAAAAGTCTTCACCGAAATAATCAATATAATGTATTAAAGCCAGTAAAGAAAACTATGAAAATTGATAATACGTAAATTTAAAAATAAGAATTTGACGACAGTACTGCATGGTATACAATTAACTATCACTATATATTCATTAATATTAACATTGATGATTTTGTAACTAAATGAAGAGATTAAAAAGAAATATAGCTTTTCGAAAGCCACGATATTGGTGAAATTTTATCTGTAAATATCCTGTTAAAGCAAAACAAGATAAGATTTGCAAAACACACTATAGTATTGG
This sequence comes from Armadillidium nasatum, assembly GCA_009176605.1. Classification (NCBI taxonomy): domain Eukaryota; kingdom Metazoa; phylum Arthropoda; class Malacostraca; order Isopoda; family Armadillidiidae; genus Armadillidium; species Armadillidium nasatum. Next base: position 24,950 of record SEYY01023214.1, on the reverse strand, counting down.
AATTTATTTTAGAAATGTATCTACGGTAATAACATGCCACTTACATTCTCTTCAAATGTCACAGCAAACTATACTTAATAATTCATATCAGGATTGCAGAGACTGAGGTAGGATCCTTGGAACCACGAATTTTGAGTGGAGCCGGAGTAGGCCCTGGACAAAAAAGGTTTACTTTGAGATATTAGTAAGTGAAATATAGGAACTGGCAACAATCATTCATTTTCATTGTACTTCATTACAATTAATAATTCAAAACTGTTTATGAAGGAGTTATAGCCTGAATTGAGCCAGTTTAAATTCATATTTAAACTGGCTATATTTAAACAACCTTTAAATTATTAAATTAATTCTTCTTTTCCGGCTCTCTAATGGAGCCGGAGATGAAGGCAGTAAAATTACTACGGCTCATCTCTTCTACATATATTTGAAAATTTCATTGATGTATTAATTCCTTTATGAACAATTTATTAGAAATAGTGTTGAATGAAAATTATAGTAATTAAGCAATAATAATAAATAATTGCGAGAAAATTAGTAAAATTATACTTGAAATAACACTGTTACGTCACCATAACGGGACAAAAATTCTCTCCTTCACTTTCTCAAAGATATGCTTAAAGTAAATTATTTTTAATTAATCAATACATCAATCCTGCTCTTGGTGCTCTTCCTTTCGAAACATTTCCCATCCCCAAGACGTCCCTATTAAGAATAGAACCTCCTTTCATTCAGCTAAATCAGTTGTGGCACTTGTACTGCTTAGATCTAAAGACCTAAAATACAAATTACAAATTAAAAACACCATTTACTATTAAATATAATATAATGCTTTAATCCCATTTAATATCAAACGTTTACTACACTACCTTCCAGTAATCTCCACAACATCCCCCTTTTTACCTCTGTATTATGCCTTTTCAAAATCACGAAAGCATACAAAAACGTCATTTTTTGAGAGGAGGGGGGGGGAATATTTCTCTGACAGTATTTTCAAAGTAAACACCTAAATTACACTATTCAACCATGTCTAATCTGTATATCTGTGAAAATCTTTACTTTTTCTATTAACACTCGTCCATACACTTTACCTAATTAGAGCATTCCTATTTGTCGCTCTTACCTCAGAATTGAAATAAAATAAGAGAGTCTTGACAATCTTGTAATATTTCTCACCTTACCTAACAAACTCTGCATTAAGCTTATCTGTTCAGACTCCTTACGACACTCTTTCTATTATATCTATTTTTATAACATCCAAACCCGAAGATAAGATTTTCGCCTTTCGTTTTTTTCAAAGCTTTCACGATTTTATTTTTTCCAATACATGCATCCCTAATTTGTAATATATAATATATATATATATATATATATATATATATATATATATATATATATATATATATATATATATATATATATATATATATATATATATATATATATATATATATATATATATATATATATATTGAGAATTTGTTGGCTTCATTCCCATCTTCTATCATCTAGTAACTCCTTAAAACGTTCTCTCTATCTTTATTCGCCTTCTGTACTACACTGAATTAAATTTACATTCCCAATAAAGTCTTTTCACCAGTTAGACCAGTTAGAATTTCTTCTCATTTATCTTGTTAGAAATATATTTTATTTCCTGGTAATTTACGACTATCTTTCCATATCACATTTCATTCGCCTTTCTCTTTGCAACTTTCACTTCCTTCGCAGCCCTTTGAATTCTTCCAATGCTTTTTGACTATTAACCATCAAACATCTGGCATAATTTCATTTTTCCTTTTCAATAACATCATCCACTTTTTTCCACCACTATTCCCTACATTTTCTTTTACATTTTTTTTCACATCAAATAATTCCTTTTACACCACAGACTTGCCTAGTATTCATCATTATTTTTTCCATTAAAATATTTCCACTTCTCTTTCAATCCTTCTATCTCTCATTCAAAATTAAACTTTCTAAAATATTTATATAAAAATAAAATAGAAAGGCTTACCAGAAATTCTTTTTTTATTATTATTATTATTATTATTTCTAAGAAAGGCATTATGAGGGCAATTCAGATTTAGGTAGACATTTTAGCTGACTTAAAGAGGAGTTAGCATCCGCATCCGCGGATAGTAAAAAATTACTATCCGGTCCACCTCTAGTATTCATGTTTTAGTTCTAGTGCCCATCTAATGCCACTCTAAGAAAGATTTCCCATCCTCACATGCCGATCAATTGCCTTTCAAATTTTTTATTCAAAGAATATATATATATATATATATATAATATATATATATATATATATATATATATATATATATATATATATATATATATATATATATATATATATATATATATATATATATATATATATATATATATATTATATCTCCTCCGATGGGCAAAGCCAGAGGCCTACCAAATTCCAAGGGAGTTGGAAAAATCTTATCCTGAAAGAAGAAGGCCAACATGTCCAGATACTCGGCTTTTGAAACTATGCAAGTTAATTAAAGGAAGTTGGGAAAACAGATATAGGGAGTGTGTTCCAGACTTTACCAGTAGAGTATATGAAAGATTGAGCATAGCGGTTAAGTCTGGGGTCTGAAAGTTGGACAGAGAAAGGATGAGACTGCGTAGAAAGGCGTGTCGCACGAGCTCTTCTCAATGGAGGAGGTATGCAACGAGAGAGTTCAGAAGAGCAGTGTCTGTTGTAATAACGACAGTACAGAGAGAGTGAAGCAAAAATTCAACGGGCAGAAAGAGATTGAAGAGAGTTAGTAAGAGCAGAAGAGTTGATGAGACGAAAAGCCCTAGACTCCACCTTCTCAAGGAGAGCTGAATGAGTGGAACCACCCCAGATGTGAGACGCATACTCCATACAAGGGCGAACAACACCCCTATACAGAGCAAGCAACTGGGGGGGCCTGAAGTAATTCTGAAGGCGCCTCAGAACACCCAACCTCTTAGAAGCTTGTTTAGAAAGAGAAGTAATGTGATCTTTCCAAGAAAGATCACGAGAAAAGGATACGCCAAGAATATTAAGAACAGATGAAGGCTTGAGCTGTTTGTTTTCGAAGAAGATATCATAGCTGTGTGGAAGATTGTGTCGAGTGGAGAGATGGAGGAACTGAGTTTTTGAGGCATTGAAAACAACCATGTTTTCTCTGCCCCAATTTGAAATACGAGAAAGAACAGAGGTTAGTTGCTCAAAGCCTACCCTTCTCGAGTCTATCAACTGCGGTGGGTGGGACGTTTTCCAAACTGGAAGGAGTAATGAAGGGTGGAGTCATCAGCATAGGAGTGGATAAGTGATGAGGTAATTGAGAGAAGGTCATTAAGGAAAAGCAGAAAAAGTGTTGGTGATAGGACAAAACCCTGAGGAACACCACAATTAATAGATTTAAAGGAAGAACGGTGGCCGTCTAAAACAGCTGCTATAGAACGACCGGAAAGGAAATTAATGAGAAGATCACTGAGAAAAGGATAGATATCAAAATAGGGAAGTTTAGAAATCAAAGCTTTGTGCCAGACTCTATCGAAGGCTTTCGATATGTCCAGTTCCACTGCAAAAGATTCACCGAAATGCCGAATAGCGGAGGACCAAGAGTCAAAGAGAAGGGAAAGGAGATCACCAGTAGAGCGTTTCTTACGAAAGCCATACTGGCTATCTGAGATGAGATTAGAAGAATTGAGATGTTTCCAAATCTTCTTGTTAAGGATTGATTCGAAAACTTTAGAGAGAACGGAGGTCAAACAAATAGGATGGTAGTTGGAGGGTTGAGAGGGGTCCCCCTTCTTCGGCACAGGTTGAATGAGCGCACGTTTCCAGCAAGAAGGGAAGGTTGAAGTAGAGAAACAAAGACGAAAAAGTTTACCGCAGGGTGCGAGCTCGGAAGCACAAATTTTGAGAACCACAGGAGGAATACCATCGGGACCATACACCTTCTTAGTATAAAGCTCAGAGAGAGCGGAAATGTCATCTTTAGAAGAAATTCTAATTTTATGTATAATTGAGTTAGAGGGGGTTGAAGGAGGAGGAATAGCTCCGGAATCGTCTAAGGTTGAATTAGAGGCAAAAGGTAAAACAGTGTAGACTGCGAATGTTGCAGAAATTGATGAAAAAAATAGATCGTGCATCAGGACAAGCCGGCAGCTGTGTCTTGGTGGCACCAGACCCATCACTGGAGGCCACCAGCTCCCAAGTGGTGATGGATGAAGGGTTGGATGAGGGGCTATGTTTGGAAGCTGCTCCCCGGGGCTCCTTCGAGGCTATCGAAGTTGACGCCATTATTGATTTATTTTTTAAAAGGGTGTTAGTATTAATGTCATGAGAGTAAAGGAGAGCCTACTCCGTGTAGAAGAAGGTGAGCGCGAAAAGGAGCGAACCATTGGACACCGGGATGAGATGGGAGGTACCCTTAACATCCCGGATACCCAATACGGGGTAATCTCATCACCTCGGGAGCTCTACTTCCTTCCCCCATAATATATATATATATATATATTATATATATATATATATATATATATATATATATATATATATATATATATATATATATATATATATATATATATATATATATATATATATATATATATATATATATATATATATATATATATATATATATATATATATATATATATATATATATATATATATATATATATATATATATATATATATATATATATATATATATATATATATATATATATATATATATATATATATATATATATATATATATATATATATATATATATATATATATATATATATATATATATATATATATATATATATATATATATATATATATATATATATATATATATATATATATATATATATATATATATATATATACTCGGTTACGTATAAATGCACTCAAATACATACACTTATATACACTCACACACATACAAGAGTGCTCATTATAAACATTAGATATCATATACACTCAAATAATTTCAGTCCATTTTCTTTTCATTTCTTTTCTTCCTTTTTGCTATTTCATTTTATTTTATTTAATATTCTGTTTTATTTTTATTTTTTATTTAATTTCATTATTTATTTTTAAAAAATGTTTTGAAATTTTTGTTTTTCGTTTTTATTTAAGTTTTAAAATTTTTGTTGTTTTTCTTTTTTATTTTGTAAGTTTGTAAATTTTTTTGACGTTTTTATCCTTATTTTATGCAATAGAGCATTAAAACATGCAAAGTTTATAAAGTATCATTCATTTCCACACACAAATAATCGTACAAACACCAACGCACAAGTGCATACATACAAACATAAACATATTTCTTATCTTTTCCCATAACTTTTCTTTACCTTTAAGTTCCTAAGCTTTATCATTTTACCCAGCAAGGATGTTAGTAAGGATGTTGTCCGAAACCATATTATGAATGCATGTATTGTTAATATATTAGCATCTAAAGCAAGTTAGTTTATGAAGACTCTTAAGAAAATAGATGAAGTGGGAAAATACAAAGTTTTTACGGGTTAGTTATATTGAATGTTGGCATCATTCGAAAGTAAATGCATAAGTTATTAGGCTGCATGGCCTCGTTATTGATAATGCTGCATATATGTTAACTAGATGTGAAAATCGGGTTTTCTTATGTTAACTAGATTTTGAAAATTTGGGTATTCTTATGTTTGACGCTGTTAGAAATCTTAGCATGACTGTTTGTATTGTCCATGTAAAAAAAGGTATGTTCAATGAATGAAATGTATATATGAAGGCTAACTTATCACGAGTGTTGGTGAGGATTCGCTCTTTATCATGAGAAATAGGCTAAATATTCAGGGAAAGCAGGATAAAGGGTATTTAGCATGTGAAGAATTATGGAGTTTACCATCTTTCGGTGGTAAGTATGTCGGCTCTTGATTTGGATCGTGTGTGATGGGGTCTAATATATAAGCTCATGTGGGTGAAAATTAATAATAATAATAAAATGAAGGAGAAGTTATAACAAGTGTTGGTAAGGATTGGGTCTTTCTCGATGAAGATAAGTAGAATATACGTGGAAAGTGGAATAAAGGAGATTTAACATGTGTTGAATATGGAGTTTACTATCTTCCGGTAATGTGCATGTCGGCTCTTGATATGGATCAGCTGTAATGAGCTTTAATAATGCAAAGTTTTTACGAACTAGTTATATTGAATATTGGTACCATTCGAAAGTAAATGAATAAGTTATTAGTTAGCTTAACCTCGATATTGATAACGTTGCATATATTTTACTAGGATTGCTAAATTCGAGAATTCCTATGTTTGATGTTGTCCGAGCCCTTAGTATGAATGTTTGTGTTGTTTATATATTGGTATCTTAAGCATGATAGTGTATAAAGAACCATAAGAAAATAGTTGAAGTGTGAAAATATAAAGTTTTTACGAGTTAGTTATATTGAATATTGGTGCCATTCGAAGGTAAATGAATAAGTTATTAGTTTTCCTACCCTCGATATTGGATAGATTTGGGTATTCTTATGTTTGATTCTGTTAGAAATCTTAGTATGACTGTTTGTATTGGCCATGTAAAAGTATGTTCAGTGAATGAAATGTATATATGGAGGTTTGAGTTACGATGAGTGCTGGTGAGGATTCGGTCTTTATCATGAGATCGGCAAAATATTCAGTAAAAGTAGGTTAAAGGGAATTTAGCATATGAAGAAATATGGAGTTTACCATCTTTCGGGGCTAAGTATGTCGGCTCTTGATTTGGATTGTGTGTGTGATGGGTCTAATATATAAGTTCATAAGGGTAAAAATTAATAATAATAATAATAATGGAGAAGTTATGACGCATGTTGGTAAAGGTTCTGTCCGAAACCTTGGTATAAATGTTTGTTGATATATTGGCGTCTAAAGCATGTTAGTGTAAGTTAGTTTATAAAGAATAGCAAGAATATAGATGCAGTGTGAAAATATAAAGTTTTCACGAGCTAGTCATAGCGATTGTCGGTATCATTCAAAAGTAAATGCATAAGTTATTAGGCTGTATAACCTCGATATTGATAATGCTGTATATATGTTAACTAGATTTGAAAACCGGGTATTCTTATGTTAACTAGATTTGGGGAATTTGGGTATTCTTATGTTTGATGCTGTTAGAAATCTTAGTATGAGTGTTTGTATTGACCAAGTAAAAGTATGCTCAATAAATGAAATGTTATATATGAAGGAGGCGTTACGACGAGTTCTGGTGAGGAATCTTATCTTTATCATGAGAAATCGACTAAATATTCAGGGAAAACAGGATAAAGGGTATTTAACTTATGAAGAAATATGGAGTTTAGCATCTTTCAGGGCTAAGTATGTCGGCTCTTGATATGGAAAAAGAGTGTAATGGGACTAATATATAAGTCCATATGATTGAAAATTAATAATAATAATAATAATAATAATAATAATAATAATAATAATAATAATAATAATAATAATAATAATAATAATAATAATAAAAATAATAATAATAAAAATGAAGGAAAAGTTATGACGTGTGTTGGTAAGGCTTCGGTCCATTCGTCAATGTCAAGAAAAAAGCCGAAAGGTATGGTGGTAATTACCTGGAAAATTAAAAAGGTTTGCACGAATAAATGGAATATATATGTAAATGATTCATTTGGAATGTATGGTGATAAATGGTACAAACAATGGGTTTATTATGTTCCCATCGATCAATGTCAAGAAAAAGGCATAAAGGTCCAGGTCTAATTACCTGGAAAGCTGAATTTATTAGGATGGGCTTATATTTTCATCAATCAATGTTGAAAAAGGTAAACAGGTTAGCAGAAATTTACCTGGCCTATGTAGAAAGGGATGCTGGGTTATCATTGTGATATGTTTTATGATGATGCCCTCTGGTGATTGGGTGAATATGAAAAAGGGGCGGGGCTTATCCTTGTTTTGTGCTAATGCCAATATGCTAATTGGCTGGAATATATTAGTATGGACTTTGCTGTCGTGAAGCTCTAGATGGACTCGGTTGGTCTTAGTGGCATATTGTCGTAAGTAAAAATTTTATAATATTATATTGTAAAATTATATATATATATATATATTATATATATATATATATATATATATATTATATATATATATATATATTATATTGTAATGCAAATATATATATACAGGCTATACGATTACATTTGTTTTAAAAAGAAATTCGATGTTACATTATGTTCATATCTTATTAAGTATATAAAGTATATAGTTTTATAGGAATGAAATGTTTTTGAAAATGTTAATTTTAGTAATATTTAGTGAAATTTGTTTAAAATGATTTAGTAAGAAACTTTTTTTTATTAAAAAATTTCTTATATATTTTAAAAGCTTCTTGCTAATTAGCGGGCGACAGAGAGAGAGAGAGAGAGAGAGAGAGAGAGAGAGAGAGAGAGAGAGAGAGAGAGAGAGAGATGGAAAGGCTGTCAAGTATTGAGTTTATGGAGGAATGTGTTTGTTTATGGTTGAGAGAAAGTTGCAGCTAAAGTGAGTGTATTAGAGAATGTATATCTATCATGTACTTCTTTCGAGTTTGCATGTGTGTGTGTATATACAAGTATTTGTGTGTATGCATGTATGTATATTTGAGAATATGCATGTTTAAGTGTCAGCTTTTACAAGCTTTTATAGCCTACTTCATGCTGCTTAGTATCATATCTTAAGGGCTTAGGTATGAGATACTACTATTACGTATAACATAATAATAATAATAATGATTTGTGGTATGTGTGTGTGTAGGTATTTGTATATGTGTTTGACAATCTGTTATATAATAATAATAATAATAATAATAATAATAATAATAATAATAATAATAATAATAATAATAATAATAATAATAATAATAATTTTGCTGTCGCGCTGGACATATAGAAAGCTTTCGATAGAGTCTGGCACAAAGCTTTGAATTTCAAACTTCCCAATTTCGTAATCTATCCCTCTCTCTGTGGTCTTCTCTCTGATTTCCTTTCTTGTCGTTCTATAGCAGCTGTTGTAGAAGACCACCGTTCATCCTATAAATCTATCAATAGTGGTGTTAGTCAAGGATCTGTTCAATCCCCCACACTTTTTCTGCTTTTCATTAATGAATGACCTTCTCTCTCTTACTTCATCTTCTTTCCACTCCTACGCCGATGACTCCATCTTTTATTACTCTTTTCAGTTTTAAAGGAGCCCCTTCCAACAACAGCTAATGAACGCAAGTTGAATAGCCTTGGAACAATCAAGCTCTGTTCTATCTCGTATTTCAAATTGGGGCAGAGAAAGCATGGTCGTTTTCAATGACTCAAAAACTCAATTCCTTCATCTCTCGATTATACACAATCTTCCACAGAACTATGATATCTTCTTCGAAAACGCACAACTCAAACCTTCATCTCTCCTTAATATTTTGGTGTTTCTTTTTTCGTAATCTTTCTTGGAATGATCACATTATTTCTCTTTTTAAATAAGGTTCTAAGAAGTTGGGTGTTCTGAGACACCTTCAAAACTTCTTCACACTACTCCATTTGCTTGCCCTTTATAGGGGTGCTGTTCGCCCCTGTATGGAGTATGCGTCACACATCTGGGGATGTTCCACTCATACTGTTCTCCTTGAAAATGTGGAGTTTACGGCTTTTCGTCTTATCAACTCTCCTACTCTCACTAATTCTCTCCAATCTCTTTCTGCCCGTTGAATTGTTGCGTCACTTTCTCTATACTATCGCTATTACAACGGACACTGCTCTTCCGAACTTTCTCGTCACATACCTCCTCCTTTGAGAAGAGCTCGTTCGGTACGTCTTTCTACACAGTCTCATCCTTTCTCTGTCTAACTCTCAGACCCCAGGCTTAACTGCTATGCTCAATCTTCCATGTACTCTACTGGTAACGTCTGGATCACAGTCCCTTCATCTATTTTCTCAATTTCCTATAACTTACACACTTTCAAACGCCGTATCTTGGAACATGTCGGTCTTTAATCTGATCCAGATCCCAATTTGCTCCTTTCTTTGATGAAAATTTGGTAGGCATCCGGCCTTTGCCCATCAGAGGTAAAATAATATATATATATATATATATATATATATATATATATATATATATATATATATATATATATATATATATATATATATATATATATATATATATATATATATATATATATATATATATATATATATATTTTATTTACCAGTTTATTTACTTTTAATCTATTTTCCTTAAATTTTTTAGTTACAGAATTGAGAGTATCTGTCAAAAATAGAAAATAACTGTTCTCAAATTCAATATTTCAAATTTTTTATTTATTTTATTTAATTTTTTTTATTTATTTATTTTTTTAAATCAGGTTTGACCCAAGTACTTATTCGGAGGTAAGGTTCAGATTTTGTTTTCAATGTTTGTTTGTTTGTGTGTTTTCATATCCTATGCTTGCTAATTTCCAGAATATTCCTTAAATCACTCTCATGTTACTTGATTTATCTTTATCTTAAGAGTTTACGTTCTTCAACTCGGTATTTTTTCACTTTATCGTTACGAATCTCCTTTTCGAATGTTCTATTTTTAACATTACTTATGGAATAAGAAATCTAAAGATTTTCTTTTTAAATAACATATTTATGTTTAATTGCATGAAATTATTTTTTTATTTTTTTTATTTTTTTATTTTTTTTATTTTTTTTATTTTTTTTTTTTTTTTTTATTTTTTTTTTTTTTTATTTTTTATTTTATTTCTTTTTTTTTTGGTATTTTCTAACCAAATTCAAGCTACTTTTGTAAAGTGCAAAAATGATCCAATTTATAAGTGGCAATTTTGTCACAATTTTTAATTTATTTTTCTTATTAGAATATAAATTAATGAAGCTACTTTCTTATAAGTAATGTGTTTCCGACATTGAAAATTTCGTTGATATATTTTGCAGTGCACTTTCCTGTCAATTTGAATCTTTGAATTTATAGATTTTTGGTATCATTCCTCATTATAAAATACTTATTTATGAAATCAGTTTCACTGGTAATGCAATAATACTATTCTACAGAAAAAAAAATGGAATGGTGCAATAATTGAGTGACCTTGTTTGGAAATTTTCATTGATTTCTACTGAAAATTTTTTACGATGTCCCATCGAATTTTTGAATTTCTGTAAATTTTGTTCACATTTTTTTGCAGTATACGAGTATATAAACTTTTACATATACATTTATTCTAAAAGCTTAATAAATAATTTTATTAAATAATAGGCCTTTAAATACCCAACATTTCCTATCTTCATTAGAACAGGGATTTACTTACTTAGTAACATTTTTATTGATATTTCGCCTTCTGAAATTTCAAACATCCTTATAAAGTTACATTGATAAAATCTATGAATTTATATAATAATTATTATCTTCCTATCTTATAATTTTTTCATAATAATTTTTAGATTCAATAACTTTTTTCAATTTGTAAATTGCTTTTAATAACTCAATTGCTTTCTTCTACGAGTAAACTTTACTTTCTATTTTTCCCTCTAACTTGATGCAATCTTGCAGCGATACAATCCTGTCATGTAAGAATTTTTATTTCATAGTATATAGTTTAATTGTTATATAAACTTCGAATGCTTCATCATTTATGCATACATCTGCTCACTTTAGGTATGTCTAAAGTTTATATATTATAATTAAATCTCCATAAGGTAACTAATTTTGAACGGCACTCTTGCTTTTTTACTTCAGAGCTAAGTTTAACAGAAATTTCAGAAATGTTTATTTGATTACTTTTGTTTGTTCAAGGCAATAGATGCTTTGGTTTTCCAGTTAAAATATTTCGTTCATGGACAAAAGACATGGATAAATATCTATTTATTATTATCAGTACTTAATCTTACTTTTTAGCTTTTGTATTTATGCAGAAATCATTCATTTTCTCTGTTTCCCTAATATTTAATTTTACCTTCTTTGAATATATAACAGACTATTACTTTATTGTCTTGTTTTCCCCACAGTGAATATAGTCTAATCTGGCATCACTCTCTGATATATATTCCTATACTGAAAATTATTATTTTAATTAATTAAAAATCTTATTCATACAACTTTATATTTAATAATCAACAAACCAGCTGGAAACATTTATTATTTAATAATAATGATAATAATGTTTATTTTAATAATAATAATAATAAAAAAATTATTATTCTTATTAAATAATAATAATAATAATAATAATAATAATAATAATAATAATAATAATAATAATAATAATAATAATAATAATTCCCGATTCACAATTCACAAAGTTTATTCAGGAAATGGTATATTTGCAGGCTTACAATTTAATAGTATGTCCTATACTACTAAATTTAATGATAATCATAATATAGTATTGTGACTGTCCAGTTTTCTGAAAAGAAGTTGCTAGGGGAATGCATTCTGGTTTCCTTTGAGTCCTGAT
>SEYY01023214.1:0-7500 GCA_009176605.1 Armadillidium nasatum | reverse complement strand
ACCTATTAAAATAAATGCAATAATATCACTACCTTCCTTTAGGATTCTTCCATGTATACCATCTGACTGAACCTGCAGACTTACGATTATCAATATGCTCAAACAAATTCTTAACCGCATTTGCATCATCACCAAGAAATGCAAACCTATCACTACTCTGTTCTCTAATGTTACTGCTATCAAACCTTTTATTTATAAATACTGATGCAAAATAGATATTAAAAATATTGACTAATTCTTCGTCAGAGTTAATTACCTTATCATTAATATTAATAGGACTCCCATCTTCTTTTGTTATTAAATTTATAAAAACTAAAGTATTTCTTCAAATCTTTATTAATGTTTCTTCCAGAGTTAATTTATGATTGTCTCTTAGATCTACTTATTTCTTTATTTAGCTCATTCCTTATTCTCCTATAAGTTTCCAAATCCATTATACTATTACTGACTGTGAACTTCTTGAACTACATATGCTTGTCTCTAACTTTATTCCTGATTTATCTACTCCACCAATTGGGCTTTCAGTTCTTTGCCTTAATTTCTCTGATTGCAAAACATTCTGACTGAACTTTATCCAAGATAGATTTGAAAGTTTCCCCTATTTGAATACAGTTTGGGTCCTCCAATGCTTTATTCCAGTCAGTTTTCTAAATTTTCCTGAATTTCTCAAAGTTAGTAATTTTAAAGTCAAAAACCTTTTACCTTGTTTTCTATTAAATGTGGTTTACCTACTACATAATAAAATAAATAAATATATATATAATTATATATATATATATATATATATATATATATATATATATATATATATATATATATATATATATATATATATATATATATATATATATATATATATATATATATATATATATATATATATATTATATATATTAAAGTTTTTAATTGGCATTTATTATCTTACCTTTACTCTGAAAGCCTGAAATATATTTTTAATTAATTTACACTTGGAGCCTTGAAAAGGAGGTTAAATAGAATCTTTAAATTTATAATAAACAAATTCCTAACAAATGACAGTGAAGACAGTTTTGGTAGGCCCTTGTGGCTTATGTCTCATTTTTTTTTTCTTATGTTCCTGAAGCTCTGGGATTCAAACCTATGGTGTAGTTTCCTCAAAATTGAGAGATGTGCTAATTAAGGAAAAGTCAGAAAAATTAGTTAAATTTATTTAAGAACTTAAAGTTGAAAAAAAAAGAAAGTTCATTTTTGGAATTACAGGAAAATAATAAAATTTATTTGTTAATTAATATCAAGTTATAAAAGAATAAATGATAATGATTCTTCTTAATCTCAATATTATGATATAACTACTTTTATTTTAAATTTTCCAAAAACTCATGGAAGTTTGAGTTGTCAAATAACCAAAAACTAGTTGACTTATATATATATATATATATATATATATATATATATATATATATATATATATATATATATATATATATATATATATATATATATATATATATATATATATATATATATATATATATATGTAAAGTATGCTTACTAACCTTTCCAAATTGCCAATAAAGAATATCAATACAATTAGAACTTATAAAAGATTTAGCAACTTTAACTCATGAAATTAAGCACTGAGTAATATATAATTATAATCAAATTTACTTCTATTGGAAAGTCTAATTATTTTGTGGTCAAAGTTCCATACTAAACTAATGAAATATGGGATAGGCTAAGGTACCCATTAAACTGTGTTAAATTTTGTTCAAAGGTTAAATATATTTTTTAAAGGTAAAGTAGAGAGAGCCATTTTGAGAAAGTATTGACTGTGAGTATAGCTTGTACAGTTGCTAATGTAAATTTTGATTTACATTCTAAATTTATTTTTACTTTCAACCAACTTTTCTTATCATTTGTCTTATATTTGCCTTATAAATTGATATAAGTTTCTACATACTTGTATATATTTGGAAATATTATGATTTTTGTACTTAGTACCTGTAGACTGACATTGAAGCTTTCTACATTTTTAAATTATTTACATTAATATCAGTTTATCATAAGCAAGTAATTAATGTATTACATGCAAATATATATATATATATATATATATATATATATATATATATATATATATATATATATATATATATATATATATATATATATATATATATATATATATATATATATATATATATATATATATATATATATATAATGGAATGGCCTATAGCTATAAAATGCATTTGGAAAACAAAGTATAATTTCAGGTTGCCTAGAAAAAGGAGTTTCATTTATAAACTATTCATCTTCATTCACACTTTCCAAATCATATAGAGTATCATTGTATAGTTATTCTTCTTTCCCATTCTATTGCCCCATTGTGCTCTATAACAAAATCTTAATATGTTCCCTTAACTAAATTGGCATACTTCATTTTATATAGTTGATAGGTCGAATAGCATGCATTTGAATCCACTCCAACCTTTCTATATAGGAACGTAAATAAACCTTATGTCATATATTTTCAAAATCTTAGGTTCTTTTATAAAAGAATAACACAATAACTATATATAACTATAACAACTATACTGTTGCCATATAGTTTAATAATTAAGCTTTGTTAATTATTCCAAATAGTACATAATCAACATTCACTATAAATTTTTGTGCATGCAACTTAAATTCTCAGTACATATAGTATATGGGACTTCTTTAGCTTTCTGCAAATTATGATAATCTAGAGATGTGCTGAGCAATAAAAAACATGCTGCACAATAAGAGGTTATTGTAGATTTGTTTTAATGTGCATTTAAAGAAATCATTATGTTGCTGATAGCTCTTTTTAAAGTAAATCGAGAACAGCTAAATATGGTGATGGAATTCAAGTAACCTGCCTGTTGAAAAGGAAATATAATAAGAAAAATAGAATAGTTTACATTAATTAGGATAGGATATGTTAGGTAAGATTTTTAAATTTTTAAATTTTTTTTTTTTAATTTTTCTTTTCCAGAATGTTATATATTTTTATTTATCTTATGCCATAAGCTGAAATTGTTTGACTTCTATAATCTCTGATATGTTTTAACTTTATATATATATATATATATATATATATATATATATATATATATATATATATATATATATATATATATATATAATATATATATATATATAATATATATATATATATATATATATATATATATAATAATATAATAATAATAATAATAATAATAATAATAATAACTTTATTTTATTTAAAAGCTAAACTGACAGAAAAATTGAAGGATATTAAAATTTAAATGGAATGTACCACAAAAAAATGTAGTTAAAGATAATTTTAAAGTTTTTGGTAATGATTATAGTTGTCATTGATTTCAAGCTCCCATCTTTTGGTGTTGCATCAAGAGTATTAGAAATTGGAGACAGACTTAAGAAACATGAGCATTCTACTGTGCTCAAAGAAATTTTTCATGAAACTGTCAATGTTCATGGTGTACTGTAAGTTTCATTAAATGTTAAATTCTTTATCTATAAAAATTCTCTTGAGTTGTAAAGAACAATTTGCAAATTCATTCAAAAATTACCCAGTTACAACTTCTATTTCAGGTATCCTTCTTCATTTGATTATAACCTAATCACTCTTGCTTTTTTGGTTGAATATCCTAATCAAAGGCTGGATACTCCATAGCTTTTGTAAGTGTAAATATATATATATATATATATATATATAATATATATAATATATATATATATATATATATATTATATATATATATATATATATATATATATATATATATATATATAATATATATATTATTTTTTTTTTTTTTTTTTTTTAAGATACAAGATATATTTTTTATTTTTTTTTTTTTTTTTTTTTTAATGATCCAAATATTCATTAAAAATAAAATTCTTAATAAGAGATTTTCAAATTTTTACAGTATACAATATGTTCTATGATTTTATGCTATATTTCAATTTACTTGGATTTTCAAATCTACTTTTTGTAACAGCTATTCATGTTGATTAAATATAGATATGCTTTCAAAAGTTTTTCAAATTATTTACATAACTACAAACATGAAAAAATATTTTTTTTCCTCGGTAAAAAAAAAAAAAAAAAAAAATAATATATATATATATATATATATATATATATATATATATATATATTATATATATATATATATATATATATATATATATATATATATATATATATATATATATATATTATCTCCTTGGTAGGGTTCTCACCCTCAGTAGAATCAGCATCTTTCTTCATATGCTCTTTAAAGTCCCTCTCCTAAAGAGCTCAGAAAGATAATGTTTTTCAGCTTGTAGGTTTCAATGCTAGTCCTTGAGTTTTATTTAAAATCCCATGTATGATTTTAAACCTTTCAGTGGGACTAGGTTTCTTCATTTAATCTATGAACAATCTCTTCTAGAGCTCACCAGAAGATTATGATTCTCAGAACCATGATTTCCCTCTATGTCCTGTGTTGTTGCAAACAACATATATATATATATATATATATATATATATATATATATATATATATATATATATATATATATATATATATATATATATATATATATATATATATATATATATATATATATATATATATATATATATACATATCATTTCAGAAATGTTCGCGATAGAATTGATGTTAGAAATTTGCCTGCCATTCTTAATTAAAGCAACTCAGAGGGAAGAAGAGGAATGTGTGCTTGGATACACTAAGTAAAAGAAAGGCATTATGGGGTTTAAAGTATTACTTACCTAAAAGAGCTGCAGGTATTAAAAATTAATTTTTTTAAATATACTCAAATAATATATATTCCTTATTTGGCATCAAGCAATTTCAGAAGTTCTGAAAAAAGTAAATCCTTATTTTATAGCTTTCTTTATCTTAAAATTTTTTTATTAAGGTGAAACTGATGAAACAGTTCAAGAACATATAGAGTTCCTGAAAAAAGAAAGTAAACTGCACCCACATTAGGGAAAGTTACTGCTTCTATGTTTGCCACCTTCGGCGACCGAAGAAAGTTAATTATTATGAATCATAATCGTTGTCGACGCAGTAAAAACTTATCCATGACTTCAAGACCAACAAGAGGTTTGTGGTAAAAGATTTTCTCTTCTGAGACTTTGTATAACCTTTTAATAACTTTTAAGTTAAAATTCTTTCTTGTTTTCATAGTTGGTTTCAGAATATGGAAAAATTTTTGGAACTTTGTATGAAAATGAAATTGAGAGCATTTTGGAGGGATTCTTTCTTCATTGAAAAGCATGATGAAAGATGGAACGGTTTTCTCTTCCATTAGAAATTTATACAACATAGCTCTCAGCGATCAAGGAAATGAACAGGATAACACCAGTATGTTAAATTAATTATATTTTTATTCTAATTCTTTTAGGTATAAAAATTATTAAAACTTCTTTATATTCATTTTCAATAAAATCGGCAACATAGAACACAATATAATAATCATTGTCATACCCAGTTAAGAAATGAGTTATATTTAATTTTTGAAGACTGATTTCTTTTTTAAGATTAGGAAGCAAGAATTACTTTAGACAAAACATTCAGCAATCATGTATGTAAATTGGGAAATGGGAGCATTGTAAAGTAGTCATTATTAGTGTAATGTATATTGAAAGGCCTTAGGTTTAATAATAAATATGTAAAGGTGTAATATATTGCAAGCATTTTTCAAGGTATGTAAAAAAAAAAATTAAAACAGAGCCAATCGTTAGAATTACAGTATAGGAATTTGAGTAAGACTTTTAGCAAAACTCATCTCATATAAATTAAATTAAGATAGAGCTGTTATTAGAAAAACTACTTTTATGTTTGATAAATGTTAAGACAAGTAAACATTGGAACACTTTTTAATCGTTCCATTATTTCAAATTTGTGAACTTAACAATATATGAATACGTGTAGAGAAAGGTATATAAGTTCCACAATTAACTACAGTGAAAGGGGAGGTGAATAATAATTGGGAAACTATTAATAGTTTCGTTAACATGACTGAAAAAAACCATCGAAATTATCTTCTTTATATATATATATATATATATATATATATATATATATATATATATATATATATATATATATATATATATATATATATATATATATATATATATATATATATATATATATATATATATATATATATATATATATATATATATATATATATATATATACTTTACAGGTGTTGTGGTTTTGTTTGGTTTCGCTAGTGTTGTGTTGCTTTTAGGAGAAAATCTTGATCTTTTTCTCAGAGGTAGGAATGAAAACTTATTTTTTTATTATTAATCATTATAGATAGTATGATAGGTAAGACTGACATTATTTCATGCCTTAACGTTCTCCTGTCTGTTGATCACTCACCTTTGGAAATAGTATTGTCAGCAGGAAAGTATACCGTATTGAATTATTAATTTTGCTGAATGGGAGAACTAGATTCACAGAATTAGAACTTGTAGCGTAAGTACGTTTCATGCTTCATTAAAAGATTATTTCTAGACAATATTCAGTTTCTTTTTTTTGTTAATTAATGGAGAGCAAACAAGTTTGGAATTCCAAAAAAAAAAATGTTTATTTTATTAGTCTAAGGTTATTTGAGGTTAAAATGTTATCTATACATTTATAATTTTCTTATGGTAATTTTAAAAGTAAATCAGTTCATTCAATAGGATCAAATTTTTTTCTATTCCGATGTTGATTAAAAAAAATGAAAGTTTGTGGAAAATGAAAAATGTTAAATTGGTAAATCAGGTGGTTTTAATTACGGCAATGTTTTTTACAAGTAATTCTTTTTGGTGATATTACGTACGTGATGGAGGAGATTTTGAAGTTGGCAGAGTATATACTAGGGGAATTCACCGTTTCTACTCACTGATTCAGCATGTTCTGTAGTGTCTTAGTGTCTGTGTGGCAACACATTCTGTTTAAATTCGGAGAACTATATTTATCTTTGACGCGTATTCAGCTACGTTATTGTTTTAAGATAAACAGAATAGGCAAGAATAACTAACAACTATTTTTAGATCGACGAAAAGTCATTGTCAGGAAAAGCTATATACCAACTTGTGTATCAAATTAGGAGACTATGACAAAAACCACCTTTGTACCTAATAAGTGCTACAAAACCTTTGTTGAGTGTTTGAGATGTTGGATTAACATAAAAAAAAAAACAGGCTGACTTTGTTTTTCTGAGGTTTGATGGGAAGTAAAAAAAAAAAAAAAAAAAAAAAAAGTTAATGACTGCTACTTCCCTTGACTATAAGACAAATCTCGATTTGACTCTGATTCTTCAAAGTTTGGTTTCATTGTTTTTAGATGTTTAACTAACAATTTAGTAAGTATTTTGTTTGCTACATATTTCTGCTTTATAGGAACAAACATGAAGTGTATATAGTATTGTGATATACCATCTTCAATAAAACCAGTTCATGTTGTGAGGATTCCAATC
>SEYY01023213.1:45000-72502 GCA_009176605.1 Armadillidium nasatum | reverse complement strand
AACAAACTAGTTCGATTTAACTTAACCTAGACTTAAAAGGGTAAAACTATGCCTAACAGCCAACAATTAGACGTAATCAAACCAAAAGCCAATGTTTGATAACTATACATAACAGCCAATGAAAAGGCCTAACCTACAAAAAAAAAAATAATGTTTGCCAAGTATATATAGGTAAAGTACTAAAGGTTAAGAAGCTTTCTGAGCTTCGATATTTGGAAAATATTGACATTCGAAAATATCAATATATCGAAACATCGATATGCCAATTCAAATTTTTTGATATTTGTTATTATTATTATTTAGTTTTCATTTCATGTATGCTTATTATTCTAATTATTTTTATAATTATTATTTAGTTTACTAGCGTACTTAGTTCGATATCATAACCTGAACTACTGAAGTTGCCGTAAAATACAGGCCTAACCTATACAAGAACGTTGCAATGAGATACAGGCCTGCTGCCGTATTACACCACACATAGACACATATATATATAATAATATATATATATATATATATATATATATATATATATATATATATATATATATATATATATATATATATATATATATATATATATATAGCGATACCAAAATTTTTCCTGATACCTAAAACATTTACAGATACTGATACCGATACTTTATCCATTCATATACCAATTTTTACTGAATACCGATACTAAGATTATTTTTAAATTCACCGATACCAATACCTATACCTGAAAATATACCGATACTTTCATCCCATAATATATATATATATATATATATATATATATATATATATATATATATATATATATATATATATATAGGGAAAGTTTAAACTAAAATTTCACTATAAAAATTTTTTAAAATATCGATATAAAGGATACGATTAAAATCTAAATTTCAAAATATCAATATAAAAAATATCGGATACATAAGCTCAGAAAGCTTCTTAACCTAATCCATATATATATATATATATATATATATAATATATATATATATATATATATATATATATATATATATATATATATATATATATATATATAATTTTTTCTTCCAAAATGTTTATAAATTTTTTTTGCAATTTTCCATTCCTGTGATCATGAAGCAAATTACTGTAAATTTATCTAGCCTCAAAACGGATCCATTCTTCTTGCATCAAAACTCATTACTCTCTTTTATAAATGTTAAACAGTCCGCTCAACTGGTGTTATTTCATAGTACAATAAAACTGATTATTTGTAATAAAATTATAACGTGTTATACCTTAAATTTATGATATTTTCAAAAGTTTTTAGGAAAATGATGATGATAAACCATTAATAATAATATATAGTTTCAACTCTCTATGCATTGTTCCAGTGAAACTTGCAATACGTAGATATGTTGTTCGTTTCAACAACCTGGTCATGTATGGAAAAATCCACTACTGTGAATGCTATAGTTATCTTGGATGTTTTTGTACAAGACCAAGTTGCTGAAACTAGTAACACACCCTCTCATTGCTAGTTCGACTGAAACTACATATATGGATTTGAAACTTAAAACATAGCCAAGGTTGTGGAATCATTGATGTTACAAAAAATTTTGTAAAAATATTTTTATAGTTTTATATATATATATATATATATATATATATATATATATATATATATATATATATATATATATATATATATATATATATATATATATATATATATATATATATTTAAATAAATTTTCTTTCACATTGGAGTGCCATGTATTTGCATCTTGTATTAAAATATGGATGAAAAATAATAAGCATATTTCAAAAAAAAAAAAAAAAGGTTACTTTAACTTAAATAGATTTAGAAATGTCTGAACATTGCTAAATTCTGATTTGAAAAAAAGGAATAATTTACAGTTAAAAGACAGTTGCTTTCAATTTCAGAACAAAAATTCTTTTTTAATAAAAAAAAATTTTAAATGTATTTTAATTACTTTTATATTAAGAAAAAGTATGTTTAGAAAGCATTTCATCATATTTTGTATTTATATTTTCAATATATTGCAAATAGAAATATTTTTCTCTAAGAATTTTTCAAATATTGAGGGAAATAAAAATGATTTTTCATACTATATAAATTTGTTAAATTTTAAAGTCATTACAGTATATTTACAATATGTTTACTTAAAAGTCAATTTCTTCCCTTTTTCTTTCCATATTAATGTCATAATCTTGACTTGAACTTATATTATCAACATGCTTTGGTGGATTTGTTATAGGCATATCATTTCCATGTTCAACAGACCTTACTGCTGACATAATATTTACTGGGTAAATAATACCCTTAATTCTGCTATTGAAACCTTACACATTTCACAAGCAAAAGTAGCAATCCTCCATGATTATTGGTTCAAATCATATTGTCAGTATTCCAAATAGATAATGTTTCTTTTACCTTGCATTCATTAACTCAAATTTTTTGTTCAGTCATTCTGTAACAAAAATAAGAAATGTTAAGAGAATATTTGAACAGTCAAGATTTCAGTTATTCTTTATTAGAAACCTGTAAATTACCACTACAATATTATATATATTTAAAATGAAATGGATTAAATTTATAAATGGTTACTATATATATATATATATATATATATATATATATATATATATATATATATATATATATATATATATATATATATATATATATATATATATATATATATATATATATATATATTTTATTTTATTATTTTAGGCAAAAGAAGTACTTGCCAAAGAAAGTAATGTTCAAGAAGTAAAATCTCCAGTCACAGTGTGTGGTGATGTGCATGGCCAGTTCCATGACTTAATGGAATTATTTAAAATTGGAGGCAGGTCTCCAGATACAAATTATCTTTTTATGGGAGATTATGTGGATAGAGGATATTATTCCGTAGAGACTGTCACCCTGTTAGTAACGCTTAAGGTAGGGTTTGAGAAATACTTTATTAAATGAATATATATATATATATATATATATATATATATATATATATATATATATATATATATATATATATATATATATATATATATATATATATATATATATATATATATATATATATATATATATATATATATATATATATATATATATATATATATATATATATATATATATATATATATATATATATATATATATATATATATATATATATATATATATATATATATATATATATATATATATATATATATATATATATATATATATATATATATATATATATATAATATATGGCCAGATATCAGTTACTAAATGATTATCTGGCTTACTTTTTTTTTTCTAACCTTTTTTTTTTTTTTTTTTTTTTTTTTTTTTAGTATCCAGATATTTGGTAAAAAATTTCTTAATTATAAGAATTAGTAATTTTAAGTTAAGAAAACATGCAATATATTATATCTTTGTTATATCTATTTCCATTCTGTGCTATATAACTACCTTTTTGCTATTCATGTTGAATAAATATTGGTTGCTTTGAAAAATTTATTAAATTCTCAATTATAAACAAAATAAAATAGTTTTTCTTATATATATATATATATATATATATATATATATATATATATATATATATATATATATATATATATATATATATATATATATATATATATATATATATACAGTGTTTGAACAAAAATATGGAAAGATTAGAAAGAATGAATGGGTAAATATGATAAGATTTCAGCTACCCGAAAATGAAGAAGCACCACAGGCCCTTGTCACGTGTCATATATAATAATTAACTTGTAATGTCAGTAGGAAGCAACAGATACTCTGGTCAACATTCTGTGGTGGTACAAGTGAAATATGTCTAAGCTTACAGAGTTTCAAATGCTGAGAAAGTTGTTAGTTCACAGAACAGTATCCAAGATCAACATAAGCCCATATTGTGCTTCTGGAGAAACATCATTCAAGAAACACCCAGATGGATGTAAGTTGGAGTATAAATGAAAAGAGGCAGACAAGCATTATAGAGAATTTTGACAAACAGTAAGAAAACAGTTGCATATATTAATTCAAAGCTGAATATCAGTCTTACAAACCCTGTCAGTAAAAAAACATTAAGGAGAGAACTCAGTAAGATTGAATATTCATGAGAATATTTACAAAACCTTTTGTAAATGGCATGAATATCAGGAAGTAGAGAGAGTGGTGCAACATTCATAAGAATTGAACTGCTGATCAATGGAAGAAAGTCCTTTCATTAGATGAATTTATCTTCATACTGTTCCCAACCTCTGGCTTAGTTTACTTGAGAACATCCGAATATGATCTGGACTACCTTATGCCACAAATGAAACACAGATTCCATCATGGTTTGGGCAGCAACATCACTGTATTCTGAAGGTCAGTATCACACTGCACGATAATGCTGACAATGCAACTGCCAGGGATTATGTACTCATTTTAATTGACTAGGTTTATCCAATGGTGTAGAGTAGTGATGGCATCCGCATCCGCACAAAAATCAACATCCGCATCCGCATTTTCGAAAATTCAACATCCGCATCGGCATCCGCACTTTCGGAAATTCAACATCCGCATCCGCACTTTCAAAAATTCAACATCCGCATCCGCACCGCACTTCTCCAAAATTCGACATCCGCATCCGCAAATTAGAAAATATGACATCCGATCCATCACTAATATATATATATATATATATATATATATATATATATATATATATATATATATATATATATATATATATATATATATATATATATATATATATATATATATATATATATATATATATATACGAATTGTAGATCAAGAGTGAGGGTGAAGAGAGAACTATCGGATTGGTTTAGCATAGGAGTGGGATTGAGACAGGGGTTTGTAATATCTCCATGTTATTTAATCTATTGATGAATTGTTTACTCAGAAAAATGGAGAGAGAGAAGGGAAGAGTATTACGTTGAGAAATATGGAGGGTGAATGTGAAATGAATGTTTTACTTTTTGCAGATGATGCGGCATGTGTTGGTGGCAGAATCTGAAGAAAAGATGAGAATACTTGTGAGAGAGTTTGAAGGGAAAATGTACAAACAAGAGATTGAAATTCAATCCAGCGAAGAATAAAGTTATGAGGATTGGAGGTGGGGATGAGGAAATGTGGAGGGAGGAATTGGTTTGTAGAAGTGTGAGAATGGAAACTTGAGGAGGTGAATGAATTCAAATATCTAGTAATGTTGGGTGGAAGGTAAGGGTGGGATGGAAAAAGGAATAAAGAACAGAGTGGTAGAAGGAATAAAAGTATTGGGGGGCCTAAGAAAAGTATGGAAGAAAGGAAAAATTTCGAAAGAAATAAAGATAAGAATGTTTGAATGTATGTGTTCACCTTCTTTCTGTATTGTATGTGTGTGAAACATAGACGATAAGTGCTCGGTCGAGAAAAAGTTTCAATGTCTTTGAGATGAAAGATTTGAGAGTGATATATAAATTGAGAAGGATTGATAGGATTAGAAATGAAAGAATAAGAGAGATGTGTAAATGGAAGAAGGGTGTAATTGATAGAGAGGAGGAGGATGTGCTAAAATGGTTTGGACATATGTGAAGAATGAAAGAGAACAGAATGGTTGGCAAGGTACGTAGATCCGATGTAGATAGGGGAAGGGGAGGGGGAGGGGAAGGCCGAAGTGGAGATGGATGGATGGAGTGAGAGTGATTTTGATGGAAGCAATTTGAGTTTAGACGAGGGTAGAAGATTTGTGGAGACAGAGATGGAGGGAGGTGGTGAAAGCGTTGAAAGGTAAGAATAGTTATGTTTGTAAGGGAATTGTGGCGGGCACCACCTCACGAAAGTGGGAAAGGTGATAATGAAATATATATATATATATATAACTAACATCCGCATCCTCATCAAAATTAACATCCGCATCCGAACTTTTCGAAAATTCAAAATCCGCATCCGCACTTTCGAAAATTCAACATCCGCATCCGCACTTTCGAAAATTCAACATCCGCATCCGCACTTCTCCAAAATTCAACATCCGCATCTGCAAATTGGAAAATATGACATCCGATCCATCACTAGTGTAGAGATTGTTCCTTGGGAGTTGCGCTGTATGGATTATTTTTTAGGGGGTAGCACCATTTATAAAGATGAGACACTCAATTCAAAAAGCCCCATGTCCAGTTTTGGTTTGATGAACATGCAGATGATCTTTCATGTCTTCTCTGGCCCTTACAATTGCCAGACCTTAATATCAATAGAAGTTTATAGAACCCTTGTGGTAAATATTGGAGAATAGGGTTCAGTATCTCTAACCACCACTAACATCCCTAATGGAATTTTATTTAGTTTTGGATTTGAACTTGGTATAATGCTCCATTATGCACCATTCATAACTTATATTTGACCATTTCCAGAAGAATTTAGGGTGTATTAATGTGAAAGGTGGTCCCAAACCATATTAAAAAGTAAAGTAGGCATTTACCAGGTGTTTTCATATTTTTGTCCAATCTATTATATATATATATATATATATATATATATATATATATATATATATATATATATATATATATATATATATATATATATATATATATATATATAGTATAAATTGAATTTCTCCTTTTGAGCTTAATCTTTAGCAGAAACAGAAAGACAAAAAATGAATGCAACATATAATTAAGATTTATGTAATTTTATTAAGCTATCAGATGTTTTGAATTAATATTGAGAAAAAGGCTAACAACATAAATGAATTGATCAAAATAACAGAATAAAAAAATATACATATCAAATATATATACCATAAAATGTTTAAAATTGTAAAAGTAAAAAAAAAAAAAACAGATTTGAAACTGAACAACTAAAGAAACACATTAAAAGTATATAAAGAACTGGAATGAATATTGATTTATATTGAGATTAAATTTTAACAAGTGGTTGGTAAATACAAACAATACAGGATAATGTATAAAAGGACAGGTATATAATGAGAAAATGATATATATATATATATATATATATATATATATATATATATATATATATATATATATATATATATATATATATATATATATATATATATATATATATATATATATATATATATATATATATAGATTTTTGACAAAATAACTAAATATATAGATGCACCCACAGACAAGCAACATACATACATTGGTACAAACATCTATACATATATACAAACATACACAAATATACATGCCAAATACATGCTTGAACATAAAATATAAACAATGATAAATGACATACTTAAAAAATAGAAACATATTTCTACTCCTTCTCACTCCAATATACGCCTACATACTCAGTCCTGCAACATCTTTCCTTCTCCTCAACACTTCTCCATTCTTGACTCTATCACTGATTCTACTTCACTTCACATTCTTGAATCTATCTATATCTTTAAAAATAAACCAGATCTCCACAACAACATGCAAGCCGCCCCCCTTCACATCCTGCAGGCATAGTTTCCATTCATCTGTTATCACCTCTTCATGTTTCATTAATTAGGACATCCCTTATTTCCTCCTTATCATAATTATTATTGGAGTTCCTGATTGTTTCCATCATTTGTAGAAGTGTTATGTGTACTCTCAATCTTTTAATGTTTATATTTTTTATGTATGTCATTTATCATTGTTTATTTTTATGTTCAAGTATGTATTTGGTGTGTATGTTAGTATATATGTATAGATGTATGTATTTTGCTTGTCTGAGGGTGCATCTATATGTGTTTAGTTATTTTGTAAAAAATATTTATATATATATATATATATATATATAATATATATATATATATATATATATATATATATATATATATATATATATATATATATATATATATATATATATATATATATATATATAATATATATAATTTTCTCATTATATACCTGCCATTTTATATTATCTAGTATTGTCTGTAATTACCATCCAACCGCTTGTTAACATTTAATCTCAATATAAACCAACAATTCATTCCAGTTCTTTATATACTTTTGATGTGTTTCTTTATTTGTTCAGCTTCAAATCTGTGTTTGCTTTAACTTATATAATTTAAAACATTGTATGGTATATTTGATGTGTATATTTTTATTTTTATTGTTATTTTGATCAGTTCATTTATGTTTCCCTTTTCTTTCAGCTTTTTTCTCATGATGATGGTTTTAATATTAATTAAACCGAAACCAGATAGCTAAATTAATTTATGTTCATCTTAATTATATATGTTGCATTCATATTTTGTCTTTGTTTCTGCTATATATATATATATATATATATATATATATATATATATATATATATATATATATATATATATATATATATATATATATATATATATATATATATATATATATATATATATATAGGTAAGGTATAGAGAAAGGATCACAATCTTGAGAGGAAATCATGAATCTAGACAAATCACGCAAGTTTATGGGTTTTATGATGAATGTCTTCGTAAATATGGGAATGCCAATGTATGGAAATACTTTACAGATCTCTTTGATTATCTCCCTCTCACAGCCCTTGTTGATAGTCAAATATTTTGTCTTCATGGAGGTCTTTCTCCTTCTATAGATACTTTGGATCATATACGTGCACTTGATCGCTTACAAGAAGTACCTCATGAGGTAATTGTACAAAATGTTTTTTTTATTTTTTTTATCCTCATTGCTCTGGAAATTCTGCAGTCTATTCATATTAAATTTAAGCATCAGATTTTGACTTTTTTTAATGACTAGAATCTCTTCAATAGCTATTTTTTTTAAAATATGTAGCAAGCATGCTTATTTTCAATTAAATCTATTATCATTACATAATAAAATTTAAATTTTTTGAGAGCATTGAAGGTAAAGTGCTTCTAGTTAAAAAATTGGCAGAAGGAAAAAGTGAAATATCCCTCAATAAAAGCATGCAAAATTTTAATTTTTACATTTCTGCTTGATGTTGGTTTTGTAAAGAATGCAAAATTATGATTAATTTGGCCTTACTTGTTACACTAACCTTTTATGTTTATTTATTAGGGTCCAATGTGTGATTTACTCTGGTCAGATCCTGATGATAGGGGTGGCTGGGGTATCTCTCCAAGAGGTGCTGGTTACACCTTTGGGCAAGACATATCTGAGACATTCAATCATTCAAATGGCCTGACACTCGTATCCCGTGCTCATCAGTTGGTGATGGAAGGTTATAATTGGTGTCACGACCGTAATGTCGTCACGATTTTCTCAGCTCCAAACTATTGTTACAGATGTGGGAATCAGGCGGCAATTATGGAGTTAGACGATTCGCTTAAATATTCATTGTAAGTATTGGTATATCTTTTAAAGTAAATCCTGAAGGGCATTTTATTTTTTCTAGGAAACATACAAATACGACATTGCGATGTCTTTGTAGTGAATTAATCAATAAAATATTTATTTTGTTGATACTTTTGAAACTTTATTATTATTTATATATTTTTATTTAGCCTAGCGATGTTTACACGAGCCCAAACTTTAGGTTTTAGCCAAGCTGCTTATTATTATTATTATTATTATTATTATTATTAATTATTAATTATCATCATCATTATCATTAGTAGTAGTTTTGTGGCCGAAAATTCCGACAACCCTCCTGATACAGAGATCCACTTCTCTCTATCAATCAGTAACCAAAAAAGGGGTGGAGTGATATAATTCCATGTATCCTCTCCTTTACTCTGTTACCCATTCGGACACATTTCATGTAGTAGCCGCAAGAGTCCATCTGAACTCGATCCTTACATTATGCTCTCTTTCTCGCCTCCACCGGCAAATTCTCCAAATCAGACCTTCTTCATCTCTTTCACCAACTTCTGGAGCCTCTTCTCATCTTGGGGGATTTCAGTTTATAACATCTACTTTGGGGAGATCCAGTGACCTCCCGGAATGTTGATTGGTTGCTTGGATGCATCCACAGATATTCTCTGGGATGCCTGAACACAGGCTTGCCAACTTACGAACATTTTGATACCCTTTCTTCCACTTGCATGGATGTTTTATTTTGTTCAGTTTCTCTCAGATATCTCTGGGTGAGATCATCTTTCCAATGCTGTAGGGATCACTATCCCATTTTTATCGACTCCCTGTGTTCTAGCCCACCGCAGCCAACATCCTTTAACTGGAAATTTTAGTGTACTAACTGGACCTTGTTCTGGCTGACCACTGAAGTACCCTTCTTACCCACAAGGAAAATATTCCCCACACCTGGCTCATTGCTCTGATAAGCCAGACATGCAAGCTGATTGAGAAGATTATAGCTAACCTCTTTTTCACAATGTTAGAAAAATCAAAGCATTTTCTTCACTCTAATTTGGTTTCTGGAAACACTGTTCAACTCTACTCTCTTCTCTGCTTAGATCATAACATCTGGGAAGCCTTCAACAATAAAAGGTCTTTGCAGTCTTCTTCAACCTTGAGAAGGCATATGAGTGATATGACTCTACCTGGAGAATGGAGGTCCTCCTGAAACTTTATTCCCTGAGGTTGAGGGGCCAACTTCTCTTTCTCTGGAACCTGATGTCCAACAGAACATTTCAGGGAAGGTGTAACTATGTCTTATCTACACCGTTTTTATGGAGGAGATGGTTCCACAGTGGAGTGATACTCTGTGTTGAGGTTCAATGACGTGGTTTCCTCCATCTCAATTTGTCTCTGGTGCTCCTACCAAATTTTCATACCTTAACAACCTAGTGTGACGCACGGGGTTTTAAATTCTTGAAACAAAAGACTAAAGCTGTTCTTTGTAGCCTAAGAAATTGACGGGCTTACTGGGAAGAATACCCCACACCTCGTCTTCTATGGCTCCCCCCATCAGAGTCGAACCACAAGTTTAGTTTTTGGGTTTGATCTTGTACGAACATTTCTTACCTTCCATATATCCTTCACCTAAAAACAAATTGCCACTGCCTTCTGGATCTACTTTGGCACTTCACCTCAGCCACCTAGGGTGCGAACAGACGTACCATCAGACTTTTCATGGCCTTGGTGAGAACGAAACTCGATAATAGATGCCGTATTCGAGGATCAGACCTCTGACTCATACCTATCCCTCTGGACCCTGTTCAAATTGAGAGTCTTCGCATTGCTACTGGAGCTTTCCATTCTCCTCTGAAGGTCAGCTTAGAGGTGAAGGCAGGTATTTGCCCAGCCTTCTGACCATTTGAGTCAGTTGTGTCTACTATTTTCGATTACCTAAATGTCTTTCTAAGCGCCGTTTTACCTTACACTTACGACGAGAACTCTGAGCACTGGTTATATTCACCCCCACAGGTGTATAAGAAATCTTTGTTGGTTTTGAAATCCAGCCGCCACTTGGCCCTACTCAAAGCTGACTTCTCCGCTCACCTCACGGCACACGCGGCATCTGTTTTGGTTTTCACTGATGGCTCCAAAACTATGGGACAGTTGGTGGCAATATTTTTTGGCTGTCTTCAGGTTATCGGCCCTCAATACCGTCGAATCATGCGTCATTTTCTCTGATTCAAGAAATGCTCTCCTTGCTCTTTAAAATAGGGCCTCGCGAAACTCTTTGGTTTTTGCCCTTCAGAAATACCTTGTCTGGGTCCTTACTCGAAAGAAAATATTGGAATTTTGCTGTATTCCATCACATGTTTGTCCCAGGCAACGAGCTTGCAAACAAAGCAACTCTGATGGCCAATACTTCAAGGAAATTGTCAGGTTTACCTTTCTGCGGAGCTTCGTTGGGGACACATTCCCGCTGCCGATTACTTCACCATTCTCAAGAAATGTTTTACCAATTGTTGACAGGAATGTTGAGCGGAAGATGCACGAGGAGCCAAACTTTGAAGGGTAAAGCCCTTAGTAGATGATCATCCAGGTGCCATCTCAGTCATCACTGGGAGGTTATCTTGGCCCGATTAAGTATTGGTCACACTTACACTTACCTGACACGGTCAGTACATGCTGAGGAAGGTCCCCTCTCTGGACCTTTCTGTTATGCCAATCCCACGTTCTTTCGATTCACTATCAATTTGTCGAATGTACCGCCCTAACGGGATCCAGTTATCTTGACATTTCTATGGGATCTAAACCTGCAATATAACATTTAACGTGCTTCAGTTGTCATATCCTGGCTTTTAGTTTAGGTGTTGTCCCTGGTGTTAGATTTCCAGCCCGTATTGGCAGCACCCGTACAGGCACTCAAAAGAAAATATTATTCATAGTTTCCATTCTGACCACTATTTTTCTTCACCAGTCATATGTATATCTTCTATAGCAACAAATATAATAAAGGTTTCAAGCTTTTTTATATATATAAATTAACTGTTCGCATGAACAACCAATATTTAATGTATATATATATATATATATATATATATATATATATATATATATATATATATATATATATATATATATATATATATATATATATATATATATATATATATATATATATATATATATATATATATATATATAAATTTTTTTTTTTTTTTACATTTCAGCCTTCAATTCGACCCAGCCCCACGAAGGGGGGAGCCTCACGTCACGAGACGGACACCAGATTATTTCTTATAAAATTCTTATTTATATTGTACTCAAGCATAGTCTTGAGCTTACAAACAATGCATTCTATAAATTATTATCATTATTATCATTATTATTATATTTTTATTTAATCTATTAATTAATTATATATAATATATATATATATATATATATATATATATATATATATATATATATATATATATATATATATATATATATATATATATATATATATATATATATATATATATGAGAGGATGGGTGGGTGCTTGAATTTTTATAACAAAAAATGAGGAAGCCGATTATTAAGAGCTAAAATTTTATGTATGGGCTATATATATATATATATATATATATATATATATATATATATATATATATATATATATATATATATATATATATATATATATATATATATATATATATATATATATATATATATATATCAAACTATTTTGTTGAATAAGAGAAGGTTGAATGCAAATTATGGTTTAACCATTATTATTATTATAATTATTATAATAGAATACGAAAGTGAGAAGGAGAGCTATGTGAATAATGTGAGAGGTTATAAGACCACACAAAGTAACGTAGCTTTTCAAATTAAAATGAAAATACCTCGGCAGAGCCGTATTTGCTTTCTCTTTACAATAAAGGATCTGTATAATAATAGTCATATTGAAAAGGTTCCGCTTTCTCGTCATGAAGTAACCTTTTTTTCCATCAGTAAGAAAGGAGTTTTATATATATATATATATATATATATATATATATATATATATATATATATATATATATATATATATATATATATATATATATATATATATATATATATATATATATATATATATATATATATATATATATAGGAATAATAATAATATTTGTCTAATAAATTGTAGAAGAAGAAATATTCCCTTGTGTAATAAATGCTTATAAAAATTTTCAACCATTTTCTCAGTTTAAATATTTTTCCTACTTAGTAAGTCATATTGATATTCATAGTTTGTCCCACCAATTTTCAAGGTTTTCTACCAGAATTAGTGAATATTTCTGATTATACTGTTACTGATTTTTTTTTTGGTCTAGTTATATGTAATTGTTAATGTTAGTGAAAAACTATTTTTAGTTGTCCACTGCCAAATATATTTTACTAAAAAGCAGTAAATACTTAAAGTTGAATGTGAATGGTTATACTCAAACAATTATTAATAATGTAACAGATTCCTGACTCTGGGCAAAGTCTTTTCCATTCCTTGCTTTTAAGCCAGACTTTTACGTTATATGACTTTTACTAAAAAAAAGCATTATTTATGGTTTATCATTCCATTATTTGAGTTTCAGAAAAGAAAAAAAAAAAAAAAAGCATTTATGGTTTGCCACTCTTTCATTTATAGTCCACTTACAAAGTTTGGCTTATATATTATTAAATTTACTCTATGTTCTTAACGTATTTCTTCTAAGTTTTAAAGTGAAATTACCATTATAGAAAATTATTAAATTTTTTTTTTATTCATGGAGCATTAACTGCTATATATTATTTAGTGTTAATATTTTACTCTGTTGGTGAGATTGCATTCAATGCTAGAGCTGTTATTTTAGGTAAAAGTTTGAGAAAGGAAATAGTACACAATTGTTTAAAATTAGACGTGTTGAAAGAGATTTTATTGTAGTAGTTAAGATCTTGATATTCATTTATCGGCAATAGGATTTGTTTGTTAAAGTTAATATGTTGTAAAATTAACTGTTTGTTTCTAAAGGAAATGGTGTCCGTAATTTAGAGAAGTGGTGAATGAATTTTCACTTTATTTGAATAACAGGAGCATAATCTCTATTGGTGACTTAAAAATTGAATTTATGGTATATACTTTTTTTTTTTTTTAATTATACTCAAAGGAAATTTTATTTAAAATAAAAAATTGATAATTTTCTTGGAATGTGAAATTTTTAGACTATAGGATTAGTCGAGATACACATTTTTAACTTGATAATTTCATTTTTATACCCAACCATTTTACCTCAGAAGGGTAAGAAGAAAAAATGGTTGGAATTAAAATTATGAAATTGGGAAATCGGCATACTCAACTATACTAATGATCCATCTTCAGTCAAAGAACTTTGATCTAAACACAACTTTTAACTTTGATATAATGGAAATCCTCAGTATGTATCTTCCTTCTTTCCCTCCAACTTCCATTCTCATGTTACTCGCCTCTAAATAGATTTTAGAGGATTCTGATGCTATTAAGCATTCACACCTTCTGACTCGTCTGTGTGTAAAATAGTAATTTGTAAATATGTGATTTCTGCTCATTCGAGTTTAATACTAAGAAGGTAAACTGTCCTATCCTAACTGCAATCCTCCTGTGAATCTCAAACTTGCTTTAACATTTTAACCTGATAAATGACTTTTTGCCTTTTCTATTTTTCATTTTTGCTGTAAACATGCATTAATTCAAGTCATTCCTTATTGTACATATTCAATTTTTTTTTTTTTTTAACTTTTCATATCTAATCAACAAAATAATTTTAAAATCAAATTTCTGTGACTAAATGTCGTATCGCTTAGTAGGGTTTATTTAAGAAACTGTCAACAATATGATCTTTCTCTCCTTTGACTCTCTGAGGTTTACTGCACTCTGGAACTTTACTGTATCATTGGATGTTTAAAAAAAGTTTTCGATATAGTCTTGTTTCTATATAGCTTTGTTTCTAAACTTTTCTTGTTTAGAAATATAGTCTTGTTTCGATATAGCTTTGTTTCTAAACTTTACTTCTTGTACCATTTGATATATATATATATATATATATATAGATATATATATATATATATATATATATATATATATATATATATATATATATATATATATATATATATATATATATATATATATTATATATATATATATATATATATATATATTATATATAATATATATATATATATATATATATATATATATATATATATATATATTATATATATATATATATATATATATATATATATATATATATATATATATATATATATATATATATATATATATATATATATATATATATATATATATATATATATATATATATATATATATATATATATATATATATATATATATATATATATATATATATATATATATATATATATATATATATATATATATATATATATATATATATATATATATATATATATATATATATATATATATATATATATATATATATATATAAATTTTCAATTCAGTTTTCCTGATAAGATTCTGCAAATCTTGCTTGAATGGGAAAATAGCCCACAATGTTCATAGTCATTTTGTAAATTCAAACCAAATTCACAGATTAATAGTCAAGCATTCATTTAATGTTTTGTTTGATAAATTTCTTCAACATTATTTTCTACCATAGAATATGCTCAATTAAATGATTATGCTTTAAACTACAAAATTTACACCATAATGGATCTTTTTAATAATTATTATTACCACCACTAGAATCATTAATTGTGAGAATTTCAAAAGCTATGGTTTTAAAACAATTGCTTTGAACAATTCGTTCTCTTTTGAGTAGATTATAATGATAATAACGATAATAATAATAGGTAAGTAAAACACGAATATAAAAAATATATTTATAAAAATAATGAAAAAGATTTTTACTACAATTGGTATAGCAATTGCTGAAAGATTTTTATTTTAACTATTTAAATATAACAAAAAATTAAGCATTTCTTAAAAGTTTAATTACTCTGTCGTGATTTGCCGATGTACTATTATAAGAGCTATTCCTTACGAGAAAGGGAAACTCTTTACCGATGAGGTAAACTTTCCCTGCAATGTGATGAAGCTTTAATTCTTTCGAGTTATGAAATGCTGAAGCATTAGGCAATTGTCCCAAAGTAGTAATGTCACAAGCGAATATAAAACCAGTCATAAAGGCATCAAAACCTGCACTATGACCACTGCAGCTGCTATTTCTTTCACCATTGAAATTTTCTGAAATAACATCTCTTGCTCCGGAATCCAAACTCGAACTATTTTCCGATATCATTTTTCTTACATAAACATTTTGTGTTAACGATTGCAGTTTTGAATTCTAGGTTAGAAGTATGAATTCTACAACCAACATCGTTGTCTTCTATTTCCACAGAATTGTTCTTCCTTTTTATCAAATCGGAATCCTTTTGTGAAGAACTACCATTAACATCATCACGTTTATTAGGAAAGGTACCATCTTTGGAAAGTAAGGGAGATGATATTTTTTTGTCTTCTTCTAACTTCTGTTTTTCTATATTAATCAACTGAGCCAAAGACACGTTTGCTACGCCATTGCTAAACTTTCTTCTCTTCCTATTTGATAATTCTTTTAATTCGAGAACGATACGATTAATATTATGACTAGAGCTACAATTTTCGGCTTCTGAACACCAACCATGATACTGTAAAGAAAAAATATATAATAATAATACCATAAACTCTAGTAGTGTAAACAGTCTCGTAAAAACTAAGAAGTTTTATATTTCAGTGCTATAAAGAAACACTTAAGTAAAGCATAAAAGTCTCTAGTAAAAAGGGAAAGTAACAAGTAAATCATAAAAGTCTCGAGTAAAAAGGGAAAGTAACAATTGGGGAAAAATTCTCATGTTGCTTTTGCTTAATTTCAAATGGAAGCCAACAAAATGTCACGACTTTCTGGCTGGCTTGAAACCCGTGAACTCTATGATGGATTTCCCCCCTCCCAATGGTTGATGGGTCCATTAGAATATAAACACTTGTAGGGTATTTATGAATATAAACACTTGTAGGGTATTTATAAAATCCGATATAATATTACAGAATTCAGAAAAGTGAATTGAGTGAAATGTATTGCATAGTTCAACAGTGAACGGAGGTATTTATTCCTAAGAAGTGGAACAGACATTGAAAATTCCGAATATGCTATTTCAGGTCTACTTTGTTCTTTACGTTTTCATTGTACAGAGTACCTTTTATTGGTTGCTTTAAAGTTCTGTTTTAGGGTTTGCTTTTCAAGTACAACATCTAAATAAGTTACTTTTTCTTATATTTATAAAATTCAAACATGGAGATAATTGGAAAATACATTAACCAATCTCTTATACATAAGGAATGAGTTGCAGGAGCTTTTTCATTATCATCCTGAACGCCAGAAGTACTGATGTTGAATCCCTCTTGCGTTCAAAGGTTTCCCAAACAGTAAAGGTAATAAAATAAGGTAAAGTTTTCAGTCAGAGAAGAATTGGAAGTTCTTTTTATTTCAAATAGAATTTACAGTTTGGTAATGTTCAACTAAGTTTAACCTAGAGTTTAATCCAGGATGCAAAAAATTTACAAGGGTGATAATGTCCTTTTTTTTTTTCCCCCTACTTTTCTGAGTACCTGTGGGACTAGCCATTGCAACTTGGCAGAAATTTTTGTACTACCTCCACCTGATAAGCACTATAAAACTTATAATTTCTGTTTTTGTTAAAAAAAAAAAAATTAATCTTCACTTTAAAATTAATTTTTTTTTCAATGCATCAAATTAATAAGAACATATTAAGAGATTTTGATAAATCCAGCCTTCTACTGTTCAAAATTTCTACAAAAGAACTCGAGAGCTCACTTTCATGACTATATAACTTGTCCCAATTTCTCAACCAAACTGATAACTACCGGCACCATTTGAAGTTATTTATTTTAATAAGGAGGAACTACCATTATTATACCACTATACTTGTATGAATTATTTACTAGATTCCAACTCGTTTTTAAATTGTGATATATTCGGTAACTAACTAGAAAATAAAATTCACTATCCGGTGCTCTTCAATATATATATATATATATATATATATATATATATATATATATATATATATATATATATATATATATATATATATATATATATATATATATATATATATATATATATATATATATATATATATATATATATATATATATATAAACTTACATGAACAAAAACAAATACACAAACAAACACGTACCTTATATGACTCACAAAGAGGCTTAGACATTTCATTCATATCAATGTTTTCATCGAATATTTGCATATAATAAAACCACTTGAGATGGGCCATGTTTTGTGGGTAAGGTAGGAATTTTAGTCGACAATGCCAATCACCACTGTTAGTTCTATTATCATTTTCTATTTGCCTTCGATAATAAATAAGGAAAATAAAATAAAATTAAAGGTTCACTGAACATAAAAAAAAAAAAAAAAATATTTCAAAGTGGCATAGTGGATAACTAACTAGCAATATGAGCATCGCTTACAATATTTACGACAGCAATTGTTTACATTTCTCCATTGATTTGTATCAGACTAGCAATGCGTTATAGTTTATAATTACATACTATAATAGATATATATATATATATATATATATATATATATATATATATATATATATATATATATATATATATATATATATATATATATATATATATATATATATATATATATATATATATATATATATATATATATATGCTGATTAATTAATGTGCAACAATTGATACAAATCAAAGTAATGGGTGATAATTGCAATACAGAAGTTGATCTAAAAGAAAAAAATTCAGTTGTGTGTCAAGAAACTATGATTCACTTACAGAAATTTATCCCAGCAATTCAGAATTTAAGATCTATCTTTTTCAATAATTCAATAGTTCTAATTGTGCATGAATAAAAGAACAAAATTATATCGAAATTAATATGAGTTTGTGATTTAGTGTTAAGACCTTTAACGGATGTGGCTCATAGTGTGAAATTGTGTATTATAATAATAATAATAATTAATATATTGTACAGGGTAATTCAATATGTACACTTTCTTGAAAATCACATCTTGCATTGTTCGATGTAACATTTCTACAGGAATTTCGGGATTTACTTTTCGGATCTTGGCTTTTAGATATTCCGTCGTAGGAGGTAGACTGAATTACATATTGCTTTTAAGGTGACCTCACACGAAGCTGACAAATAATATCTGAGAGGCCATGGAATGTCACTGTTTCTCGATATTATGCGGTTGACAAACAAGTTACGTACAGCAGCCATAGATACTCGTGCTGCGTATGACTTCGATCCGTCTTGATTGAAACCAATTGTTGTCAATAATTTGTGGAAATATCCAGTCTGCATGGTTATCCTTTTCTTTAAAAAAAGGGCCGTACGAAGACACAGCACAATGTAACTTTGTTACTGTATAAAGGACGCTGGTGTGGTTGAGTAGAAGTTTTGTTTACCCAATAACGAAATTTTTTTTATTAACAAATCCGTCAAGGTGGAATCGGCCTTCGTCCGAAATTTAGTTTGATAACAAATTCATTGTTCTCGTTTATCTTTACAATCATTCATTCATAAAATTGTTGTCACATTAAGTGATCGTTGGGTTTCAGTTCCTGGATGATCAGCAATTTGTACGGATGGCAATGTAAGTCCTATATCAGTATTCTTCTAACACTTTAACCATGCAACTTATAAAGACACAATATGACGACGATGTGGGCTTCTTATAACAGCAGCTCTTAGTCTCGATATTCTCCGGCGTAGGAACAGTTCGCACTCCGCATGGAGGTTTTTTTTTCATGGATGAACCCATTTCCTCAAAATTACGTGTTCTGTCTATGAGTTAATTACATACACTGGCGTAACACGGTCGTGGCGTCTTCAATTAAAATGATGGCGAAACTCTTTACTCGCATCTTCCACACTTTGATTGTTTTTATAAAAGCCTTTGATAGTAAAAGCATTTTGTTCACCACTCCAATTATCCATGATAATTAAAGGGCAAGATGGCGTCAGCTGATTTCTATATGTTACTCAGTGCTAATAATCACCATGATCTAACGACACAAATTTCAAAATTTCCGTATTTCATTGAATCGCAACAATTGTCAAAACTAGACAGATGTTTAGAGTTAAAATCGGGCTACAAAGTCAGATCTAAGAGTCAGATTAATGGATCCAAAAGGTATTTGGGTGAAGAAAGAGAGCTATTACGTTTCTGGGTGGTTCAAGACCGTTTTTATTGCTTTTGGGTAGAGCTGGAGTGTCACGAAAGTTACTGGGTGGAGCCAGAACTGAACCAAAAATTTAATTTTATTTAGTATGAATTTTTTACGATATAAATGCAAAATAAAATATTGAGGCAAAATATTTTTTATAAATAAAATTCCTAAATTTCATAACCTATCTAGAATCAATTTCAAAAAATGTAAATGGAGCAGGAACTATACTTGGAAAGCAGGTAAATATACTTATTGACCAAGAGGAATATTAAGAATCTAAAAATGGAAAGTGAAAAGCTGTTTGAAGATGCAGAATAATGTTTAGATTTTTAAACATGAGGTTCTTCTTAAGGAAACTAAAGGGCGATTATTAGCACTCGAAGAATGTTTACTTTATTATATACTGAAGGCGCCCAAACAATATAGTTGGAGAATTTATATTCTAAAGATGACAATTTCTGAAATAACTCCATTCTTGTCAAAAATTCTTCAGTCAATGTAAGTTATGAATTAAACAGAACATTCCCATCTACACACAGTTGTACAAACAATTATGCAAGGAATCCTTCATCTAAAAGTTTCATTGCCTACTGAGTAATCATGATTCAATAATAATAATAATTATATATATATATATATATATATATATATATATATATATATATATATATATATATATATATATATATATATATATATATATATATATATATATATATATATATATATATATATATATATATATATATATATATATATATACTTACAAATATTTAAAAATAAATTCTAAGTAAGTTGCTGAGAATGACTGATGAAATTCTGATATATATTTTGTATCATAAATACCAGATGGAAACATCTCAAATAAATCTGCTGCAAAACTCTCAATATTTCTAGGTAACTCTGTGTAGAAAGACTGATACAGAAACATAAGATCAAGAAAGCCATTATGTAATACAATGGGTTTCTGATGTTGAATAATACAATGGAAAATTTTTTTCACTGAAAGTGGACTGTTTTCTCCTATCTGAAAGAAATAGCATAGCAGTTGTAAACATGATAATAAGTGAAAAGAAATTAAATAACAAACAATATGAATTACATAAATATATTATCAAGGTAATTACCTCCTTGTCTTCTCCACGCTCATATTGTAAGCCGTGTGCATACTGTTTATTAAAATCGAATCCATGAGATAGAAGAAATTTCAAGCCTTTCATTTCTACAGTATATTTTTGAGAACACAAAGTAAAGATATTGAAAGTCTGAACCAGATAACTATGACTCTTAACTAAACCATCATTACCTACAAGATAAAAAAAAATACAAGTTTCATGTAAATTTACTTATTAAGGATTTACTTTCTGTATATAATAGAAATATATTCTACAATTTCTTACCATTATCAAAGCTTCGTATTCAACTGTGAACAAAACAGACATTTGAAACAGCTTATTCCAAGAGAGACAATTGAATATTCTTTAGTGATTTCCTTTATATTAGTATAACGGACATCAATCATGGGAGAATTTAATTTAGATTTTGAACCAAGACCACTCAACTCCTTTTGTGTAATATATATATATATATATATATATATATATATATATATATATATATATATATATATATATATATATATATATATATATATATATATATATATATATATATATATATATATATATATATATATATATATATATATATATATATATATATATATATATATATATATATTAATTAAAATTAATATAATCACATTTCAGTAAAGCTACCATATGCACTAATACATACACAATCCAATGCAACAAAAGAGGACTCTGAAATAGCTCTACTTATTGCAGGCCACATTGTTTTAAAATTTTCATCCGTTATCTCTATTATTGGGACATAACTTTCTGAAGCCATAGTTTTATCGAGTTTATTATAATAAACTTCAAATACAATGATGAATGACTTTTGAATCTGAAACAATAAATTATTATTATTATTATTAATAATAATAATAATAATGAAAATAATAACAATATTTTGTCTCTACTTAATGACAAAGGTAGAGATACTATATTAGATGTTTCTCAATGTAAAAATAAAAAGTGAAAAACATCCTTCTGTCAACCCTGATCAAAATCCAAAAATGTCAGTTTTCCTGTATATATATATATATATATATATATATATATATATATATATATATATATATATATATATATATATATATATATATATATATATATATATATATATATATATTGAAAATGTTAACATAAAATATTAAAAGTCTACAAGTCTACAAAATATATTAATTCACAAAATCTTCATTTTATTCTCTGATAAACAAAAGCTTTTTAATGGGTAGAAAGAAAAAAAAATACCAAAAAATAGAGAAAAATATATGGATTGTTTTAGAAATATCATAAAATAACATAGTTTTATGAAAAATATTAAATAATTATTTATTTTTGGAGAGTTTATTATTTTAAACTGAGTTTAGCACCTTTTATATACTTTTTGAATATTTACCTTTTTTCTTTTATATATATATTATATATATATATATATATATATATATATATATATATATATATATATATATATATATATATATATATATATATATATATATATATATATATATATATATATGATACACAAATATTAATATATTACTTACTTGGACTATTTTTTTTTAATTTGTTTTAAAATTATTTTAAATTCACTGTGATGCTGATACAGCAACATGGTTATACTTTATTCATTTAAAAAAAAAAAATTTAAATATTTTCAAAATTAAATTTTGTCATAACTATAAATCTTTTATTTTTATTTATA
This sequence comes from Armadillidium nasatum, assembly GCA_009176605.1. Taxonomy (NCBI): domain Eukaryota; kingdom Metazoa; phylum Arthropoda; class Malacostraca; order Isopoda; family Armadillidiidae; genus Armadillidium; species Armadillidium nasatum. The sequence goes on along the minus strand of SEYY01023213.1, from coordinate 49,058 downwards.
CTTTTTTTTTTTTTTTTTAGTATTTTTAATGTACAAAATAGTTTTACACACTTCAATTTACCAAACTGATTTCAGATCATTTCCTCCAAAAAAATTCTCTTTTGAACACCTTGAATTGAAAAAATAGTTGTTAATCTAATTCAAAAGAATACTAAACTTTGAAGGATAATGTTAACGTCTGTCAAGTTAGCAAAAGATTTCAGTAATAATTCTTATTTGTTTATTTATTTTTACACTGTGGTTGTCTGTCCTATTTGTCCTCTGAAATTTGTCCTTTAAAAAATCTTCAGCTAAAATCTTTTGCTAACTTGACAGACGTTAAGGAGGAGCACATAATTGCAAAGCTTTATGGATTACAGAGTTCAGCAAAAACTAAAGAATTAGTATTACAAAAAAAAAATAAATAAATAAATAAAAAATATAGTTTAACAAAAAATTAAAATATTCTTGCAAATACAAATCATGTAAATATTCAGAAATTAAAATAATATTACTTATTTATTGTCGAAGGCAAATAAAAATTTAAAGATGGAAAAGTCTACAATATCAATTGTAAATCTTCAGTGTTAAGAGAATTTTAAATAAAAGTAATAAATTGTAAATTTTATAATTAGTCATTGTGAAGATCGCTGACAGAAATATTAAAATTTATTTGGGTACAAAGACTTTTCTACATTACTAGGTCAAAATTGAAGCAGGGTTGCCAACTGTAAATTTATTATGTATTTCAAAGAATCTAAAAATTTGGCTAAAACCGTTCTTTTTTAAAACAAGACCAAAATCCCCAAAAAACAATTTCTCAGATTAGAAGAAATCCACGCTGTTGTCAAAATCAAGAATTGACATACCTCATGATCCAGCTTTTGAAATGAAATGGAGAAAATATAAGAAAGTATTCAAAAATTTACTGATAGAATATATATAATATATAAATATATATATATATATATATATATATATATATATATATATATATATATATATATATATATATATATATATATATATATATATATATATATATATATATATATATATATATATATATATATATATATAGGGAATTATCTACTTACTTCATAATTAGTTAATTTGAATTGGTGAATTTTGTTTAGTATACTATATATTTAAAAGTATCCGCTAAACAAAGAAAAATCCTTAAAATGGAATCACTTAACATTTGAATCGACTTTCTTTTGGGTCCATGAGAATATTTTCCATAATCCCACGTCCATAGCCCACGTCTCAGGATGTAACGATTATTTTTATTTATTTTTTCTTAACTCTCATCGCAGCCAGGAATTGTCTTTGAGATCAGGATTTTTTTATAAATAACTTTGCGGTATAGTAGGAGAATATTTAATATTTTTATCCTTTATATAGTAGGAGCTTTAGAATTCTGTTAAGGAAATTAGATTCAGCTTACCTTTTGACAGACCCAACTTGATCCAATTATGTTGTTTTTAAACTAATTGACCTTTGATTATTGGCCAAATTGAGTTAGGGAATCATTTATTAACTTTGAATTTTTTAATATTGTGATTTGTCGTTTGCTATTTTAACTAAGGATCATTTATTTTTGTCTAAAGTTTGAAGGTTCTTGCTTTTTTGGGTCGGAAGAACAATCCTACTTAGGCTATTAAATTACTCAGTTTTATAATATATTTTTAAGTTAAAAGGTTTCACTAACAGCTTTTATCCAAGTTAAACTACGCCTTTTATATTATACCAATTACTGAACATATTTATATGGCGAGTTTATTATATTGCTTTTTTGGTTTATTAAATTTAACAAAAGGCAATATAAATAGGTTTCTTAGGATTGTAATTTTTAAAACAGTCACAAAACTCCATAAAAAGCTCTTTCCGGGATTTCTGTGATATAGATAATCCCAATAATATATATAATTTGGCAAAGAGTCAAAGACAGTATAAACTCTAAATAGTTTCAACTTTTTCTTGTTATTTCAGTTAGTTAAAGACTTAGCTGCTAATTTGACTTCCCATGTTTAACATTAAAGTTGCTATTTTGGTACATGTTAGGTTCGATGCCTTCAATGAACCCAAAACATTTTTTTAACATTAATTAATTCAAACTTTGATTAAATCACGAAAATCTGAATTTTCGAAATATTCGAAAACTGCAGCTGGAATCCTGGGAAAACTTGATTTTTGTAGAACATTTCACTCTAAACAAATATAAACTGACCTATATAGACAAATTAAAATATATATATTGAAACCTAATTTGATCAGTCAATCAATTAATTTAGGCAATCACTTAATTTAATAAATAACAGGAAGGTCATAGAATTAAGGGAAAATAAGATAACTCATGCGACAAATAAAGATTGGTAAAATACTCTGACGGTAACCATAATTAGAAGCATTGAAACCAATGAAATTCAAAATAATTGATAATAATTAACTTCGTTCATTTAAAACAAATTAATGATCCGAAAATGCTAAAATAATTTCCATTAATAATTTGCACACTAATTGAAGATAAAAATTTCTATTTTCAATTTTCGCTGCAGCGAACGGAATAGTACTGTAGCATGATTAAAGATCCTGGATTTATTTATGGAACACTTCGCATTACGTTCCAAAAGATAACATTTAAAAAAGGCTTATTAACTCGAAAACACGTATATCAGATATATTAATAAGGTTTTATATTATGGTTACTCATTTCAATTATTCTATTCATACCCAACATGATCTATTAAAGCTACAAGAAAAGCTTCAGTAGCTTATATTGAATAGTAAAATATATTAATAATGCCACTAAGAGAAGGATAATTAAACTCACAGATTATACAAAGCACATTCGATGTGAGTGAAAGTTTGATCTTGCTTTACAAGATCAGTTCAGAAAAAAAAAATTTTTAAAAATGCAAAAATTCAGTAACTGGGATCATTATCGCAAAAACTACTAAAGCTCTAAAATCATATGAAAAAAAACTCAATACCAGACATACCAAGGGTTTTATTGCAGATGGTATTTCATTACTAAAATAATAATAATAAAAAAAATCTGTGCTACCTACATCAAGGTCATTGCAAAATTATGAATCATGTTCTAATGCTGATAATATGCTTCAAAATAACAGCAAAAGAAGGAAACAATTAGAAGTGAACTGGACAAAAAATTTGACTCTCTCTTAGTGAGTGATATTTTCATAAAAAGAAATTCTTTGATATCAACGGTACAAATTGAAATTTTTACCTTATCTTCCATGATGACAACTGCAAAATACGACATTGTTCAATAGCTTTCAAAGAAGTAAGAAATTAAAGTTAAATGGAAATATCAATAAGAAAATGTTTGATAACTAACATTGAAGAGGAAAGAATACAAAACCAATTAATTTTACAGTATCTGATGATATGAATTCGTTTTTGAAATCTAGTAATGATAAGCAATAGTCTGAAGACAAAAATAAAATTTATAAAATAGTTGAGTTTAATTGTGTTAAAAAAATAGATCACAAAGTAAAGCTAAACCTATCTCGAATTGTTAAAAATAAAAGAGAAGTAATATCCAAAATAGTGTCTACCTACCTACCTGTGCAATATCTAGCTTGTTCTTCCAACAGAGTTCGGTTAGTATGTTTGCTCAGTGGCGCAATTAAAGTAAATGATAAAATGCGGTGAAAGTCCTAATTTCAAAATATAACTTGATTGAAGGTTTAAGTATTAAATGTTTTAACTTTAACTAATTGATGAATGTATACCTGGGGAGTGCTTGGTGGAATGCATGATAAGTTTAGCCCTCGTTCCGCATCCTGGGAAAGGGTGGTTCAAAATCTGCAAAAAACCTACCAACATTCCAACGTTTCTTCCAGCGCTCCTATTTTTTCAGTTTTAGTAATTACAAACTTTTAAGGTTCAGAATAATATGTAAACATCTCAAAGTTCAATTTAAAATGCCCTTTATTTGTCATTACAGTTTTAAAATATTATATTTCTTTAACGTAGTTTAGATGAATATATATATATATATATATATATATATATATATATATATATATATATATATATATATATATATATAT
>SEYY01023213.1:0-35000 GCA_009176605.1 Armadillidium nasatum | reverse complement strand
ATATATATATATATATATATATATATATATATATATATATATATATATATATATATATATATATATATATATATATATATATATATATATAGAGAGAGAGAGAGAGAGAGAGAGAGAGAGAGAGAGAGAGAGAGAGAGTTGTGGTGCTAGACATATTGAAGGCCTTCGATAGAGTCAGGCACAAAACTTTGGCTTCCCAACTTTCTTCTTTGGGTATCTATCCTTCTCTCTGCAACCTCTCTGACTTCATTTCCAATAGTTCTATTGCTGTTGGTGTAGAAGGCCATCCTTCGTCCTTTTAATTTACTATATCAAAATTGGTGTTCCTCTGGGTTCTGTTTTATCACCAATTTTTTTTCTATTTATATATATATATATATATATATATATATATATATATATATATATATATATATATATATATATATATATATATATATATATATATATATATATATATATATATATATATATATATATATATATATCCACCTCCTCCAGCGTTAGACCTCTAACAGCCAGCGGCGCCACCACGTCATCTCTCTACCTCTTTCTACCTCTTTCCTAATTTTCCCACCTCTCTTCCGACCTTTAGTTATAAGGTCTAGCAGGGTATCTTCTATCTTCCATTCTATATATATGTCGGTGCCATCTCAACTGCCCTCTCTCAATAATCACTCCGACGGGTACCACATCTAGTTCTCTCATAATATTATCCCTCTTCAGACGCTCTCGTTTGGTAACTACTCTAATCAATCTAAAGATTCTCATTTCTGCAGTTTCCACTCTGCTCCTTGTTCTCATAGTCAGCGTCCGTGCCTCAACGTCGTATATTAATGATGGTGTCAGAATCGATAATATATATATATATATATATATATATATATATATATATATATATATATATATATATATATATATATATATATATATATATATATATATATATATATATATATATATATATATATATATATATATATATATATATATATATCAGTGTTTTCACCTTCTAGGGACATGTGAACTCGCCATAACATCCAGGTAATTAAATATTTCCACATATCTCAATATCACACTATCCACAACCACCTCAATTCTCTCCTGCCCCTTCACCACTCTCAAAACCTCCGTCTTTCCCTTGTTCTTATTCATTCCCTTCTCTTGTAGTAAATCACCACACCTCTCTATCATTCTCTGCAGTGCATCAGTCTATCGCGTGATATTGGTATATCATCCGAATAAGCTAATACCACTCCAAGTTCTTCACCCATATTTACCTCTCTGATACATATATCCATGTATATAGTAAAAATCAGTGGCGGTTATACTCCTCCCTGTCTGACTATGTGCTCTTTTAACCACTAACTTTTTTACATATATGTTTCTTATAACTTTTACCAACTTTGAGTCTACTCCATAATACTGATCGTTAAGAGTTTCCCGCTTCTTGTCTCTTGGTACAGTATCAAAGGCCTTCTCCAGGTCTATTAATATTACATACATTTCTCTCGTTCATTCCCAGTCCTTTTCAATCAACACTTCAAAATAAAGATGAGATTCACCGCACTTCTCCTAGGTCTAAACCCATATTGTGCCTCATTTAACATGTTATCCACACTCTCTCTAAGCCTACTCTCCAAAATTCTCTCGTATATTTTACTTGCATGGGACAGGAGATATATGCCTCTATAGTATTCATTTTTGCCCTTATCGTTTTTTCTTTTTTAAATTGGAAATATTATGGCCTTTTCCACTCTGTAGGTATCATTTCCTCATTCCATACCCTGTTAAAAATTAACAGCAACCATAGCATTTTGTCCTCACAATCCTTATATATATTTCTGCTGGTAAGTCGTCACAGCCTGCTCTCTTTCCATTTGTCTTCTTTCGCACAGCCGATTTTACCTCCTCGAGAGTAATCAGTCTCTCTTCCTCAGCTAGCACTATCAGTTCAGGTTCATAGTCTGTGTTCGTTCCGTTAGTATTATACAATTCATTAAAATAGTCTCTCCACCTGTTCCTAAAACTTTCCGTTGCCAAGATCAAAAATCCATTCTCACCCTATATGGAATGCAAGGCAGTGGATTCTTATCTGTTCATTATTATTGTCATATTGTAAATAAGTTTTTTTTGTTCCACACATGTACTGTTCTAGCTGTTCTTCTATCCGCTCTCACATCTCACTTTTAATAGCCCTTTTTCTTTCTCCCCCTCTGTTTCTACACACCACTTATTTTTATCATGATTAAGGCATTCTTCTCCATAAGTTTTTCTTAAATTATTGACTTTTTAATCTTACTACCTATTTAATCTCGTCGGTCCACCATGCAGTCTTTATCCTTTTCTCCACGCTAACCATCTTGATTCCATGAAGTTTCTAGCACTTGTCTCCACTTCATTTGTGAAACCTCTCCACTCATCCTCCACGCTCAAAAACTCATCTCTATTTACAAGTACACATCTGCCTATTCACCTGGCTACATCTTCCTCTCTGATTTTTTTTCCACGGCCAATCTTTTCCGTGCAAAAACTTTCACTAAAGTAATATTCCTATTCATAAGTTTCGTTTTCGTCGTACATTAACTCGCCTTGTCACCAAAGTTCCATCCTGGTTAGGGTACATCTCTTGCTCAACTTGAGCTGAGTTAATTCACTGTCGGCTACCTAGGCCTGTCATTGCCTCTTCAGAGTTATCAATTAGTTCCTTCTCCTTACTGAGTTACTGGTGTTTTTCAATAGCACCCAGGCAGTGTTACAAGTCAGTATAGGCCGCTACATCACTTCAAGGTTAAATATCTCCTTGTAACATGTGGTGGATTGAGCCCCATGACCGCAGCGGATATATATATATATATATATATATATATATATATATATATATATATATATATATATATATATATATATATATATATATATATATATATATATATATATATATATATATATATATATATATATATATATATAAGATTTATGTGGAAATAAAATAGAGTTAAGTTTTAGAAAACCCCTTTTAACGCCTAGTACCGTAATCGTAAAACTATAAAAACATATTTACTAAAGAAATATTGCTATAAAAGAAAGTAAATCTTTTGTAAATCACTGATAACTGAGGTCTAATATGTTTTGCAGTCTTTCACTTTGAAAATTTCGTATGTTGCTTATGATATAAAAAGAGAAAATTGGCATTCACAGACTCTTAAATATGGGGCTCTGTTCTTTTTAAAGATGCGTAAAAGATAATTTTAAAATGAGGAAAAAAAATATCCAATTACAAAATGCAAATTATTATACGTAGTAATTATTATTTAATAGTAATTATAATAATAATTACTATTATAATATTTATTATTAATAATATTATCTATTATTATTTATTTATTTATTTATTATTTTAATAGTTATTATTATTATTATTATTATTATTATTATTATTATTATTATTATTATTATTATTATTATTAATATATTATATATTTAATATATAATTATTATTATTTATTATTATTATTATTATCATTTTTATTATTATCATTATTATTATCATTATTATTATTATTATTATTATTATTATTATTATTATTATTATTATTATTATTATTATTATTATTATTATTATTATTATTATTATTATTATTATTATTATTATTATTATCATTATTATTATTTCATTATTGCGGTTGTTAATGGTGTATTTATTATCTCTATTTATATTACAGTTTAAAATATTATTTATAAATGTTAGTATACTTTTATATAATTTTTAAATTTGTAAAAAATATTTATTTTGCAAATAAAAATTAAAAAAAAAAAAAAAAAAAAAAAAAAAAAAAATTAAAAAAAAAAAAAAAAAAAAAAAAAAAAGTTAATAAATAATAATAATATATAATAATAATAATAATAATATATAATAATAATAATAATAATAATAATAATAATAATAATAATAATAATTATATCCTTATTTCTTTATTTATTTTTCAGTTACAAATTTACATATACAATTATATTAATAAGATTGGTATTATTATTATTATTATTATTATTATTATTATTATTATTATTATTATTATTATTATTATTATTATTATTATTATTATTATTATTATTATTATTATTATTATGTAACTTCATAGTCGGCTTTCTTTATGATTTATACCACAAGTGTTGTTCTACAAATGCAATTCACAGACATTCGCACAAATAAATCATAAATTGGTATTTTTGAATTGCATCTGTTAATAATTTCCCTAAATTTTCAAGTATATATATATATATATATATATATATATATATATATATATATATATATATATATATATATATATATATATATATATATATATATATATATATATATATATATATATATATATATATATAGAGAGAGAGAGAGAGAGAGAGAGAGAGAGAGAGAGGAAAATAATGAACGCTTACGGAAAGATAAAGAAAACTCGTCTCCACTATATAGAACCGAACCATCTCGTGTTATGACTGCAAAACAATATATTTCACGCTTTACCATTGAGCTATTCTCAAACACAAAATAGTTTGAAAAAAAAAATTGAGCAAACGTGCCCCCGTTGTGTGTGGTGGTGTCACCAATTTTCCATGTTTTTTTTTTCTTTCTTATTTTTCTTTTCGTTCCTAACTTTTTAAATTGTATAAACATTACAATAAAGGGTAATAAATAAGTTGGTATTTGAGAAATATTATATATATATATATATATATATATATATATATATATATATATATATATATATATATATATATATATATATATATATATATATATATATATATATATATATATATATATATATATATATATATATATATATATATATCAAATAAGTTATTAAAATTCGATTACTTTTCTAAAGTGATGCTCTTCTATACACAACAATCTGGTAATAACAAAAAAAAAAAATAAATAAATAAAAATATCAAAACTTAAAATTTTTTTCTTGTTGCTTAACAAAAATTGAAGTACTCTATATTATGACTGACTTTGCCAAATTTCCCTGGGAAAGAGAATAAGGCATGAAGGAAAAGTGAATGGAAACACAAAACATTGCTCAGTGTTAAGCTCAGTGAGAGCAGAAATGACGTCTTTAGGAGAAATTACAATTTTAGGCATAAATGAGTTGGAGGGAGTTGAAGGAGAAGGAACATCTCCGGAATCGTCTAAGGTTAAATTAGAGGCAAAAGTTTGAGAGAAGAGTTCAGCTTTAGAGGAAGGCAAAACGGCAATAATACCGTCAAAATATATTAAAAAAGGGAATGAGGAAGAAGCAAAGAGAGCTGACATTTTTTTAAAATGCCAGAAATTGCGTAAGGAAGAAGAACCAGAAAGATTATTGCATTTTAAACGGAGAAATGAGTTTTTGGTGTTACGGAGAATAGATTTAGCACAATTCCTGGAGTTTGAAGACTACGGTAGTCACTGAAGGCAGCATCCATACTACGGATAGTACGAGAACAAGCAGAGTTAAACCAAGGTCTGTTAGGTTTAGTAGAAATGAAAATGTTTAAAATATAGGCCTCCATGCCAGAGAGAACCACCTCGGTTATGCTCCTTGCATTCTCCGAGGGAATCCCCCCCACCCAGGGAAACAATAATCATTCCATGAGAAATCAAAAAAGTACAACTGCAAGCCAGACCAGTTAGTGGCACCGAAATGCCAGAAGCGTCTCTTCGCCGAAGTCTGGGGACTCTGAGGCCGTTTTTGCAAAAGACTTGAAGAGACAAGACATAATACAGAGATAAGAAGGTGATTGGATGAACCCAGAGGAGGTAAGGGTTTAATAGTGTAAGAAGAAGAATAAGAAGATCAAGTATATATTTTGGGTTCATTACCAAAGCAGTCAGGGATACGGGTAGGGAGATGCATCAACTACTCAAGGTTGTTCTGGATAGCAAAGTGTTAAGCGAGTCCACCAGCTGGATCATGTAAACTATATGAATGCCATTGGTGGCGGTGAACATTGAAATCACCTAAAATGATGACTTCGGAGAAAGGAGGAGAAAGAATGTGTTATATTTTGGAGTAGAGATAGTCGAACGATTTTTTATAGTCTGTAAAGTTAGGAGATAAGTAGACAGAACAAATGAATTTAGTTGTAGAGTTGTAAGAAAGTTTAAGCCATAAAGTAAAGAATTCAGAAAACTCCAAATTAGAGACACGAGAACAGAAAACATCGTTGCGCACATATGCGCAGCATCCACCTTTGGCTGAAAATTGAGAATAGAGACAGTAAGAGGAAACAAAAGATGAGTTCTAGAAGAAGAGAGGTGGTGTTTGACAAAGTGGAAAATAGGCAAAAGACCGAGAATGCTGTAGAAATTAATGGGAAAAAGACCGTGCACCAGGGCAAGTCGGCATAGAGTCTTGGTGATACCAACCCCATCACCGGAGGTTACCAACTCTCAAGTGATGATGGGGGAAGGGGTGGATGAGGGGCATCTTTGGATGACGCATATCTAAACATCTCTCAGGCAGTTTTATGTTTCGTCATTTTGATTTTTTTTTTTTTTTTTTTTTTTTTTTTTAAAGGAGGAAGTCGGAGTCGGAGCATAGACATAACAATATGAAACTCTCTGAGAAGGTGAAACGCCGAAAGGAACGAACCAAGGGCAACGGGTTAAACCCAATAGGGGTACTTTAAACATCGCTTCGGATGGAGATACGTACTCTCTCTCTCTCTCTCTCTCTCTCTCTCTCTCTCTCTCTCTCTCTCTCTCTCTCTCTCTCTCTCTCTCTCTATATATATATATATATATATATATATATATATATATATATATATATATATATATATATATATATATATATATATATATATATATATATATACTTATTCATCACACCGTATCCCGCATAATGCAGGGTGGCGTCAACTGCAGGAATATATATATAAAGCTAATAATGGTTTGTCATTTGATTCAAATTTTGCACAGAGTCTGATGAGAAGCAGTTTATTGAATGTCGGAGCCGGAGCGGAGCTGGAGCTGGAGCTGGAGCCGAAGTTAAGTTTTCTAAAACATGATTTCCATAACTATGAAAAGGAAATTCATAATCAACCCTATCGGCTTCAAAATCTGAAGAAAATACTTAATAACCATACTGCCAAGTCCACATCCACATTAACCAATGTATCTCAACTGAGCAAATTTTTTTTGTATTATTATGTAGAAGCTAAAAGTTTCTCCAGATTCTTGTTACAGTTCTTTGTTAGATTAATCTCTACTTATGTCTTAAAACACTTTATCACTGATTGAGACTAGTCGTAACTCTTCATAAGAAGATAAGCTTATTTGTCGCTACCATGATTAACCGTTGAGTATTTGAAATTTCTGTTTTGATACACAATGCTTATCATATGAAGAAACTTCCTAGAAAGTTCCTCTCCTAGAATATATATTCCACGAGGTATGAAATTTTGTATACAAAAATAAAAGAAAAATATGATGATAAAAATTGCGCCATTATTTTCCTTAAATTTTTTCTCTAATTTTCTATTCTGCCAATTAGGTTTTCAGTCTCTAGCTCTAATAGCCCTTTCTTCGAAAAACTGTGACAAAATATGCTCCAAAATTTACTTAAATGTTTTCGCACTTTTGATACAGTTTTGATTTTCAAATTCTTTGTTCAATTCATTGTCTTCAAATAACGTTTTAAATTTGTTATTCTGTTCATTTTTCAGATACAACATAAACAGTTGCGAAAAATTTGATCTTTCCATAAATTTTCCTGACTACTTCCAACTTTATTTTCTTAGTCATTTTCTAATGACTATCAATATTTTTTACTATGGAATATCAACAATAATTCTTTTTAGTTTGGCTTTTAGATCAATAAATCTTGTCCCATTCCTTGATTCTATTTGTGGAATTTAGAATATGTAGCGCAGAATATTTTTATTTTTTTTTTGTTTTATAATCGTGAGTTTTGTGTGTTAGTTTCTTTTGTAGCTTTATGGATTTTAAATGCATAGAAAATTACTTTAGACGTAAATCTGTAGGCTCTTTAGAGAACGAAAGATTTTATGGCATTTAGATTGCAAAACTTATTTTTCATAAATGTAAAATTTTGTAATTTAAATTTTTTTATTTTTTATTTTTATTATTTTTTTTAAGAAAATGGCTAGTTAATGTTTTTAGCATTGATATTTGTGAATTATTATTATATTTAAAAATAAAAATTGATGTTAAATACTAAATTTAAAATAGGTACTTCATACCTTATTTGTTTCTCAATCCAGCCTGGCTATGGCAATAAAATTTAATTTTTAGGATTAGGAATGTAATCCTAGGTTACTCAGACGAATCAAGGTAATTTTAAGTACCAGGTGAGCCATCTGTTATTTCTATTTTGGGTAAATATGCAGTTTACATCTCTTACCTGGTATTTAGTTGTTCTTTAAAATGTATATTGTAGAAAAAACATTTAAATTTGGTGGAAAAGCAAATTTTCTAAATTAAAGTGCACTTAGGATATTTTATATATTTTATATATCTATTTTGAACATCAGAAAGCTTGACTTTTGTCAGCAACATTGACAATATCTGGTAAGAAATTAGGCAGAGGAAGATAATTGGAAAATATATTGATACTAATATAGGTATATTTCCAAGTTGCCAAACATACTATATATATATATATATATATATATATATATATATATATATATATATATATATATATATATATATATATATATATATATTGAGATAATATATCAAAGCTTTTTATTTTTTAATTTAGGTACTAAGAGAACCAGTGTTCACCAGGGTAGGCCTAATTGATGGATTTAAATTTATGTATCGTAGATTTACCCTACATGTCCAGTTTAGATTAAGTCAAACTATTTTGCCAAATCTAATAAATTGTTAATTCTTACAAACTAGACTAGGGTAATTGTCTAGCTGATAGTAGTGCATTTTTTTTGTACGAGACCAGGTTGCTTAAACTAACATCATATATAAGCATAGTGAGTTGGACTGGAACTACATACCTATGCATTGCAAGTTCAACTGGAACTATGCATATGAACAAGGCATGTTTGTTACATGCCTATAATTATTGAAATTGTTAAAATTTTTTGTTATTTTCTGAGAAAAAAATAATAAAAAAAAAATATATATATAAATATATAATATATATATATATATATATATATATATATATATATATATATATATATATATATATATATATATATATATATATATATATATATATATATATATATATATATATATATATGTTTATTTTTTTATCTGTATAATTATGGCTTGTGTAAATGACTAATTGCAACCTACAAATGATGAATTTATTCATTTTTATTAAATTTTCATTTGAAAAGAAACTTAGCATTATGGCTATACAGATGGTATTTCATATTCCTATATTTTGGACCACCGATTCTCACATCATGCCACAATATTTCTATTGTTTGAACACATGAAATGTTATTTGACGCTCTTTTAAGTTTTATGTTTTAAAGATTATATTCTTTAAATTTTTGGCTTTAATTGAGTCATATTCCGAAGACTACCATGACTCAATGGATGTTATAAATTTGAATGAAAAAAAATATTTGTTACTGCAGTGGTTACAACATTTTATCTTACTTTAAAGACTTATACTTTATTTTTCTCACTGAATAAAAACCTTAAAGGTGTCAACAATTTGTAGTTGATGAGTAAACTGCATATTAACCCTACTTGTTTAAAACTATAAAGGTGAAATAGATGTAAATGCATTAATAAAACCAAATAAACCCTGGAAAAGTTTTTGAGCAACATATACCCCAAATATCTTATAATTTAACCTTAGAAAAAACACTGCTACTCTAATTTTTAAGGAAGGATCCTTATGAAGAAGTTATGCAATGGTAGAGTGCAGGAGAGTGTCATTCATCGTTATAGCATATAGGAAGAGGAATCAAATAGATTATTGGATTTTCAATGGAGAAGTGAGTGGTTGGTGTTACAGAGAATAGACGTTGCACAATGAAAGAGAATGAGCAGATAGTGAGAAGAAATATAGAAAAGCTCTTGAGTGAAAGTTTTGCCAAAGAAAGAATTCAGAAAAAGAGAGAGAGAGGGTTCAGTTATAAATAAAAACAAAGATTGAGAAACCCTCATTGGCCGTTACATTATTTAGATTATTTTCTTGAAGTTTATTTTTATAAACCCTTTTATCTTTCTTTTCCAGTATATTCTTAATATTTTTCCAAGGTAATACTCAGGGTTGAACTGAGGATTTTTTTATATATATATATTTCAAAACTACAAAGACAAATTGACCTGAAATCATGTTAATTGGATAAATTGAAGCATTAAAAATAAGTTTGTACATTAAAACACCAAAAACCCCTAAAATTTGAATGAAAAAAATGTTAGTGCAATGGTTACAACATTTTGCATAACTTTAAAGACTTACCCTTTATTTTTAAATTTTTTTTTATTTTTCATTTTTAAAAAAAATATTACCAGGTTACCACATCACTGTCAGAGTAAATTTGATGAAATTTTTTAGTTTTTAAAATAATTTTTGTACTACTTGTTATAAATATATTTTTCTTAAATTAACCCTTTTGCTGAATGAGTAATATATGAAAATTTCCATAGATTTTTCCAATATGATACCTTTATTTATATTTTCAAGTTTATATTACACTTCAATTCTTCTAATCTCTTCAATTCTTCTAAAAGTAATACTGGCAATCTCTGATTGCCAGTATTACTTTTGTAAAAAGCTCTCTACTGGTGATCTTTTTTTTTCTTTTTGACTTTTGGTCTTCCACTCTTCGATGTTTCAATGAATCTTTTGATACAGTCTGGAACAAAGCTTTGATTTCCTAACTTTCCTCTTTCAGAATATATCCATCTCTCTGTGACCTCTCTGATTTCCTTTTTGGTTGTTCTATAGCAGCTGTTGTAGATGGCTACTATTCTTTCTTTAAATCTATAAATAATGGTGTTCCTCAGGGATCTGTCCTATCTCCAACTTTTTCTACTTTTCATTCATTAATAACCTTCTCTCTATTACTTATCACCTGTCCACTCCTATGATGATAACTCTACCCTTTATGATTCCTTTAACATTAAAAGACAGACTACACAACATCAATTATATAATTTTTAAACCCCTTTTATCTTTCTTTTCCAATATAGTTTTAATATTTTTCTAGTGCAATAAGGGTGGCTTTGGCAATAACCTTTGATCTTTCTTGTATTTTAAATTGGGGCAGAGAAAACATGGTCATTTTCAATTCCTCAGAAACTTAATTCCTCATCTTTCTACTCATGACAACCTTCCACACAACTATTTAGTGTTTATTTTTCTCTTGATCTTTCTTTTAAGGATCATATTACTTCTCTTTCTAAACAAGTTTTTAAGAGGTTGGGTGTTCCAAGGCTCCTTTGTGATTTTTTTTTATGCCACACCAGTTGCTTGCTCTTTATAGGGGTGCTGTTCATCCCTGGATGGAGTATGCCTCACACATTTGGGGTGGTTCCACACATTCAGCGCCTTCTAGGGCTTTTTGTCTTTTAAACTCTTTTGCTCTTACATACCTCCTCCATTGAGAATTGCTCGTGCAACACTACTTTCTACACAGTCTTATCATTTTTCTGTTCAGCTCTCTGACCCCAGACTTAACTGCTCTACTCAGTCATACATGTACTCTATTGGTAAACTCTGGAACACACTTCCTTTATTCAAATTCCCAATTATCTACGGAATGACTTACACTTTTTCTTAAGCCTTGTATATTGACATGTCAGCCTTTAATGACCAGATTTTTGGTATTTCCCTAACTCTGGTGGAAATCAGTGGCCTTTGCGCACCAGAGGATATATATATATATATATATATATATATATATATATATATATATATATATATATATATATATATATATATATATATATATATATATATATATATATATATATATATATATATATATATATATATATAAAATAAACAGGTGAACATATTGAGTCGAGATTCCTTTCCTTAACAGTGGATATCACTCTTTATAAACTGCATTGTCTTGCAAATGCATAGTTTGTATACTTATTTTTTTTTTAATAAAAATTGTTCTCTTTGTTATCTATACACTGTATTAAAAGTTTCTTGCTTTATTTTTCAGACTTAATTTAATTGACGAGCATCATATAAATCTTTTGATTTAAGTAATAATGAACTTATAAGCAATATTTTTAAGAAGCTCAAAATTATGTGAATACAAAAATGGACTGGCATATGCAAGAGGTACGTTAATTTCATTGCAAAAAAGTTTTTTTTTTTACAACAATTACTGTTAGGTTTCTAATTGGATTTGCATATTCTTTATTATAAAGCATATATATATATATATATATATATATATATATATATATATATATATATATATATATATATATATATATATATATATATATATATATATATATAATATAATATAAAAAAAAAAAAAAAAAACTTTGATTTTTTTTTTTTTTTTTTTTATATATTTTGAATTTCCAGTAGTTTACATTTACATTTGCATTTTTATTTGTGCAGTAATAAAATTTCTAATATTACTTGAATGTTAGCAATTAATTAAAACACATTATTATTGAAATTTATTAAATATTTATTGATTTGACCTTTCAAAGAAATTAGAAGCTGTAATTATGAAATTGGCTTTTTATCAAATATTATGCCCCCTCCTCCCATTTGAAAGTAGCTAAAACCTAGATTTTTTTGTGCATGCTACCTGTGCACATCTGTACCTTCTGCATGCTTTAGTAATAGTTACACAACTTAAATATCTTTTCAGTGAGTTTAAAATCTATTAAAATTATCTTCTCATCCAGTTACTTCTTTGCCAACTCTTACAAATTTTCCATCGGATTCATAGCATGAGAATTTACAGGCCAAAACAAGAGAAGGGCATTGTTTGTATTTGAAAAATATTTTAGTAGTTTTGCTCTGTGGCAGGGTTAACCATCTTACATAAATAGAAATAATTAGTCAGTTGGAATTCATTATTTTACCTGAAGGACCAACCATATTTTTCTTTGTATTTATCTTGCTGCATAATGCCTTTATCCACATACAAACAATCAGTATCATATTGCTGATGACAAACCAAATCAGATAAGAGAATAGATTCTGAATGAGGAATTGTTTGTATTTGTTATGATGTTCTAATCATCATTACTCATGACCTTTCATGTTTTTTTGAACCCATGTTTTAGTGATGAAAGCATTTGAAATTATACGAAGATGTCCTGGGGAGAAACATCACCTGATTGTATCATAAAGATTGTGAAATATATCACCAAGGTTATGATTTGGTCTGTCATCAGTAGAAAATGTACTTGTTGTTTGTATGTGGTTAAAGGCATTATGCAGCATGATCAGGACAAGGTACTGATAAAAAGTCTGTTTCCTCACATATGAGAATGGATTCCGAATGACGAATTGCTTGTATTTATGCAAGATGATCCAACCTGCCTCAAAACAAAATCAATTAAACATTTCAGATATAAACTATGTTCCCCTTTTGCCATGTCTTGGAATTTTCGATGATTAGAATCCGATGGAAAATGTGTAAGAGTTAATATAGAAGGAACTAGATAAGGAGATTAACTCCACAAAAACTAAGCTCATTGAGAAGATAATTAAGGTATGGAACCATACCAAAACACAGAAGAAGGTACAGTCATGCACTGATAGCATGCCTAAAAGGATTGAGGCTTCAGTTGCTGTTAGATGGGGTTTTAACAAAATATTTGATTAAAAGCCAATTTCTACTTTCCTTGAAAGGCCAAACAATTAATATTTCATAAATTTCAACATTATTGTGTTTTAATCACTAATATCCAAAAAATATTATAAATAATATTAGACAAATAAAAATGTAATGGAAGACAAAATTGGCCATTCAAACCATTTTTCCCTCCCCTCCCAAAAAATCAAAGGTGTGTCATAATTTAGCCAGGGACTATATACCGTATATATATATATAATATATATATATATATATATATATATATATATATATATATATATATATATATATATATATATATATATATATATATATATATATATATATATATATATATATATATATATATATATATATATATATATATATATATATATTACTGGTTACGATTAATTTCCTCGGCATATTTTTTCTCAGTCGTCATTATCAAATTTCTGCCAATTCAGACTTGTTTATTAACTCCCTCACTCCATCCATTCATCCCCACTCTGGCCTTCCTCTCGATCTACCTTCCTCAACCTTGGATTTAATCACTCTGTCCAGCATTCTGTCCTCATCCATTCTACACACATGTCCAAATGAACTCTATCTCTCAATTGCAGTCTTACTAACTTGAGAACTTGTGTATAAAGCGAAAAGTCGTCAAAAATAAACACCTTTCAGTGACTCATGTATATACTGAATACAATATTGCTCTACCTCCAAAATTTGATGGAGGTGAGATCAAATTGCATACTTGTTCCACTTGCTCCATAGGTTGTAATGAAAATCATGACCAGCAAAGCAAGAAATACAATCTTCCCATACTGCTTAACACCAGAAACTGACTCAAAATCGAAATGTCTAGATAAATAGCTTTTTATTGTATATATCCAGTTCAAAGATTTATTGACATATTTTGCTTCTGATGTATCAGAATAATATTTTAATATTAATTTGAAAAAAAAAATTAAAAAAAAAAAAAAAAAAAAAAAAAAAAAAAAAAAAAAAAAAAAAAAAAATATAATATATATATATATATATATATATATATATATATATATATATATATATATATATATATATATATATATATATATATATATATATATATATATATATATTAGTTTGTGTTTAAATACAAAGGATAATTCAGATTTAGAAATGCTTATTCAATAAAGTTGAAAGTTTTTTTTTTTTTTTTTTTTTTTTTTAGAATCATTTTGTGGAAGTTCCTAATGTTGTTCATCAACCTTCTGTAATGCCTGAACATCAAGTGGTAATGAACCAACCATTTATTCCTGATTTGGTAAGATTTGTTGTTCAATTTTTAATAGTTTTTAAATTAAGGGCATATTCACTTCGGTGTGAAAATTCATCAGTATGCGATAGGTTTTAATATTCATTACCATTCATTGTAAAATTGATTGATTTAAGGAACATTGATGTTAATAATTATTTAATATAAAAAGGTTAATTACTTTAAAAAAAAAAACTAAAGGTAAACCTGAGCATGTAATTTATTTATTTATTTTTTTATTACAAAGCGGGTAACCTTAAGCAGTTGTTATCCAAATTCAGGAAATAAAATCATTCTTTTTTGACTGGTCAATTATTGTGATGTATTGTAAGAATGCAACTGTTATTATTGTTTTCATGTTGGGGCAAACTAAGGTTAAATCTGCATTGTGTGTCTTAATGTGGTTATGGTTTGAACAGTAACCCATTTGTTGATCAACTTTTCCTTACCAACAGTATCTCGGTACTGTTTGTTATAAACCTTTTTCATCGCAAATACTTCCGAAGGCTTATATATATATATATATATATATATATATATATATATATATATATATATATATATATATATATATATATATATATATATATATATATATATATATATATATATATATATATATATACACACATTACTTACTTACTTTTTTGCCCCTTGGTATCTTCCTCACTGGAAGGGCCATACTGCTTTTAGGAAATCCGCAACGGCCGCCGGCCGTATCCAAAGGTCTCTCAGAGAGGAGATGTGATGTAGGGTTCTGTGTTGTGTAAGGGAGGGGCATCTCAGAAGATGTTCTGTTGTGTCTGGTATATATCTATATATATATATATATATATATATATATATATATATATATATATATATATATATATATATATATATATATATATATATACTGCAATTTGTAATTTATGGAAAATATATTACGATTTTTAGCCACTCGCTTCAGTTTAACATGAGTTTAAATGTTGCAAGACGATACTGTTAAACAAATTAAGTATATACATCATAATATTTATAAACCAGTACAGAAATATTTCTCATATAATATTTATGCTATTACCGATTTCCATTTAATAATACTGTACATGAAATCTGACTCCTTTGAATCTTTAGTTTACTTTGCATTCACATGTAGTGAAAAGAAAGATTTCATGTACTCATCATTGGTTAAGTTAACTTCTGTTCAAAGTGAATGCTCTACTCACATTTTCTTATTCTCAGTTTTAATTGGTCAGAATTAACAAAGAAGGATTGAAAATTGATATTAATGCTTCTTACTATTATTATTAGCGTAATTTATACGAAATTTGTGTCTTAATTAAATACCTGTAAAAATAATTTTTATCATAAAATTTAAACTGGAAAAGTTATATTTTCCATACATAGTATGATTTTTTTTTTATAAACTATTATTTTACTATATGTTTTAAATAATATAAATTTTAATTTTTTTTTAAAACTTCTTTTAACAAAATTGCCTTTTCAAATTATTTCTTTTATTTCTGAAATTTCAGTCCTCGTTAACTTTAACCATTTTTTAAAATAGTAATAAAAATAAAGTAATTTTGCAACTTAAGTAAAACTTATTTGGTTTATTTTTTTTTCTTTTATTAATAAAAATCAAAATATTTGAAACTTAATATGAAGTATTTTTCAGATGTTTAAAGGTCATTGGCTTGAGGGGGCAGTAGAAGAAGAGCAGTCAGCAACAACAGTTCCTAATACAAGCCAACCGAGTGAAGATCCTGTGTCAAGGAATCCACTCCCAACTCCGCAAATTCAGGATACTAAGCCAGTTGTTGCTGTTAATGAAAACCAGTTTAAATGTCCATCTTGCAGTTACTCTTGCTCTAAGCTGTGGAAGTTGAGAAATCATGAGAAGGTTCATTTTGGAGATGTTTTTTTATGTTCTTATTGTGATTTTCAGACGAATATGAAGCGAAATTTATCCAGACATGAATTAAACCATTCTGATACTAAAAAATATTCGTGTGATCTGTGTGATTACCAAAATAATTCGAAGGTTTTATATAACAAACATAAACTAAGTCACTCAGAAAAGTACAAAAACAGTAAATTCAAATGCCCTCGCTGTATATTTGCTACAGATGAAAGAGAATTGTGGAAAAATCATGTTATAACCCATGAAAGAATTACTTTACACCAGTGCTGCAGCTGTGAATACGCAACAACAAAGCTGAGCGATATAAAAAGGCATAGACGAACTCATCTAAAAAATGAACCATCGTACGATGGATCGAGTTACCCTGAACCCACTCCGCAGCAACAGCATCTCAGTAGTCGAACACCCGCGATAAATCCACATCATTTTAATGGTGTTGAGGAAAAGAAACCATATCAGTGCGATCGATGTTCATATTCATCTAAGTTAAAAGGAGCTCTTAATAGGCATTCATTAATACACGAGGAGACAAAGGCACTCAAGTGTCCGGAATGTGATTATCGAACAAATTTCAAAAACCGACTCCGTGACCACCAAAAAATTCATGTTCAAATTAAAGATCTTAAGTGTTCAGATTGTGATTTTGAAACTAAACATAAAGTAAGCATTGCACGACATGTACTTAAATACCACAAGAAAAGTTAATTTATATATATATATATATATATATATATATATATATATATATATATATATATATATATATATATATATATATATATATATATATATATATATATATATATATATATATATATATATATATATATATATATATATATATATATATATTGCAAAATTAAAATTTAGACAGGGGTACAAATTTATACAATTCACTCTTTATTTCTGTTTTGTTGAAAGCAGTTTTGTAAAAGGGATACCTGATATTACTATAAATTTTTCTTATTTTTTTATTTTTGTGAGAAATTTTTTATTTATTTTTCCACTGCACAGAAAAATTGCTACTAAGGTCAATAATTTGTTGCATATTGTACATTTAAAGCTATATTACTGGTACTTTTAAATTAATTAAAAGGGAAACATTTTATTACTTTTACTTCTCATTTTAGTTTTGGTGTATTTCTCTTTACAGGATCATTGAAATAAAAGTACATATATTAAATATTGGAAGTTTATGTTTGTAATAAAATCTGTTATGCCTGTCTCCACCTGAAACACTCATTGACACTTTTGAATAATCCTTCTTTTGAAATAGACATATCCCTTATCTGTACCAATGGACTGTTGTTAAACATTACCATTTAGGAGTAGGATTAGCGGTAATATAATAAAGCTTACAGTGTTGATGCTACACCTTAGTTTGCCTCATACAAATGATCTAAGTGTTTGTTTCTCCTTGAACAGTAAAATTTTTTTTCCATTCCCTTTGTGTTCAATTGTTTCAGATTTCAATTACAATTATAATTTGCTTTACAGACTGCATTCATTGGTGAAAAAAATAAACTTTATTTTCTAAGTATCCTGCTCATGTTATAACATTGGTTACCAGATTGGAATATTTACTCCAAAAACAGTGTAGGGCTTTTATTTTATATTAATATTGTTTATTATTTTTATTAATGATTTTATATTGTTACAAATGAACATTGTTAATTTGTTCGACATTTTTTTTATACACATATTCTTACTTATTACAATTTTACATTTTTACTTCAAACCATTTTAAAACTCTTACTTTCATGAAAAATTCGTTCTACTGTTAGAGAAACAAATTTTATCCTTTGATAATGAAAAGGCTTTATATATTTATTATTATTACCAGGCCATGGTACATTGTCTAAAATTCTAAAAGGGTTTTGTGTTCTTTTGCTTTTTTTTTTTGTCAAACTAAGTCATAACATTGTCTATGAGCAACTATATACTTATGTTATTTTTAATTTCAGTTTTTAATTTTCTTACATTGGTGGAATCCAGATTACTTGTTTTAAATGTTTTTTTATGAATCTAATTAAAATAGGTTAAATTTATCTTTTGAGTTTGTTTGTTTGTTTTTTTTTCACTCTGATTGAAAGGTTGCTTCTTTGTTTGAATAGAACTTGCTTTTATTGCTTTATTTCTATAGAGTAGGTTTGGTTAATACATAGAGTGTATATGCTTTTTTACTTCAAGAAAATCTAAAATTTGATTAATTTTAAATTTTTAATTAGTTAATTTATTATAAGATCCTCAATTGAATTGAGAAGTCTGAATTGAAATTGAAAATATTTGCATATGCTAATTTTTAGAGCGAATTATGAGTAAGTACTAATTATTATTATTATTATATATATATATATAAATTATTATAATAATATATATATATATATAATATATATATATATATATATATATATATATATATATATATATATATATATATATATATATATATATATATATATATATATATATATATATATATATATATATATATATATATATATATATATATATATATATATATATATATATATATATATATATATATATATATTTATTTCCTCTGCTGCCTCTGGGCAAAAAATTTGATTCTCCCTTCCCCTGTGAGATTAATGTTTTAAGGGAAAAATCGTGATTCGATGGAATTTTGTACATTAATTTTAATAATTTTAAAATGTTTTATTTTTATGTTTGATACAAATATAATACTGGAAAGATGGTCTTTCCTAGGATATGTCTCCTATTTTTTTATGTGTAGTACTTGCACTTAGCTAACTTCGAACTTTGGAAAGTTTATTTTCATGATTTAAATTTTTCCACCATTTTTCATACCTCATTCTTCATAATCGCTTGACTGATAATTATTTCAGTCGCCGTGGGCAGCAGTCCAGTTTTCAAGTACCTTAATTAAGTATGGCCAAGCATATATATATATATATATATATATATATATATATATATATATATATATATATATATATATATATATATATATATATATATATATATATATATATATATATATATATATATATATATATATATATATATATATATATATATTAGAGGAGTTTAGTTCTTAGCCAGGGAAATTGAGTTATATGTTATTTCTGACGAAGTTGATAAGTTACACAGATTATTTGTTTTTGGATAGAGAAAACCCTGCTCCGGTACGGATTATATATATATATATATATATATATATATATATATATATATATATATATATATATATATATATATATATATATATATATATATATATATATATATATATATATATATATATATATATATATATATATATATATATATATATATATATATATATATATATATATATATATAAAATGAGTATCGTTGTGATAGGCATAGGCGACAGAGAAATGAAAGGAATTAGAGAATATATAGCGAAAAAAACAACACTGAAAAAGGAAAGATTGGAAAGAAAACTGAACATCAATAGAAAATCTTAAATGGTCTTTGGTCAGAGAAAAGGAACACAAATTTTGGTGGCCGATATCTTGAATAAATTTGATATTGAACATATTCATAAGTAATAAGTATATAAAAGAAAAATACTCTTAACTGATATCTAGAAAGTTGAATATGAGTATTTTATGGAGTCAGTCATGTGCAGAACTTCTTTACCTGGTTACAAGGGACAGAATATTTTGATATAATTTTTTTTTTTACTTCCATGTACATTTGCAGATGTATTAAGAATACTCTCTGCAGCCTATACCACCCCTTCAAACATGCAGGATATTATGCTGAGCATATATATATATATATATATATATATATATATATATATATATATATATATATATATATATTATATATATATATATATATATATATATATATATATATATATATATATATATATATATATATATAATATATATATTTATATATTTTAATTTTTTTTTTTTTTTAAAATTAAAAATTATTTTAAAATAAAAAAAAAAAATTATTATTTATTATTATTTATTATTATTATTATTATTATTATTATTATTATATTTTATTTTATATGTAAAATAATTTCTTTATACTTTGTATATTAAAAGTTAAATATAAAGGCATTTGAATGTTCAAAAGTTTATGCAGTGTTTGATATAATATATATATATATATATATATATATATATATATATATATATTATAATATATATATATATATATATATATATATATAATATAATATATATATATATATATATATATTATATATATATATATATAATATATATAAATATTAGCTTTTTACCAAGTAATTGTAATTTTTTTTTAAATATCTTTTTAATAATTTTTCTTATGAAAAACTTCTTTTCATATTTTATACTTAATATAGATGAAGTTTCTTTAAATTTTCATTTTATAAATGGCATAATATATTTTCACCTTTTGATTGAATTTTGCAATTCAAAACTGTTTTTCCTCTATTCTTGAATGTCCCACTTCATTTGGATACGCTGTTGCATTAAGGTTAAGTGTTATCTCTTTATAATTTTACTTGTTAGTTAAAGTTATCCACTATAAATATATAACCTAAGTTTTAATAAAAAAAAATGATTATTATTTGTTTTATTTATAATTTGTCAGGCATTTTTCTCTCCAATTTGATTGTGTTGACAATTTGGTCGTATGTAAAAATAATTGTGTCGATCATTTTTGACTAATATCGTATTTTAGTTTTCATCAGTATTTAATTAGGTTTATTATTATTATTATTATTATTATTATTATTATTAGCTTTCATAAACATTTAGGACTATAGTTATTAATATTTAGCTTTTATTGACATTTAGGCCTATTATTGTTATGTTATTATTACTACTACTAATTAATAAATTGGCAAAATTCATGCTGCCCCCCCCCCCCACCGTATAGCCCTACCCGTTAGTGGTGGTGGTGATGAGAAAGATATTCAGTACATTAGCATAAAACTATATATATATATATATATATATATATATATATATATATATATATATATATATATATATATATATATATATATATATATATATATATATATATATATATATATATATATATATATATATATATATATATATATATATATATATATATATATATATATATAATGTAAAGATAATATAATACAAAAAAAAAAATGTTTGGGGAAGTTTGCTTTAAACGAAAATTTGACTACAAACGCCTATGGTTCTTCGTAGCTCAAAGGTTAAAACGGAAAAAATTTACTTTGATGTAAAGTTCATTTCGAACTCGACAAATAGGGCTTCATTTCCGACAAAAAGCAAAGTTAGTAATATACTTTAAATTTGGTATTCAAATATGATTTATCGTTAACAGTTTGGTTGTTCATTGTATAAAAGAGGGTTCATTAGCAAGGAAATCTCACTATAGGCTGTGGTTTATTTATTTTGAATTTTGCACAGGTTAGTTTTTGCACGGGGTTTATAGATTTCTCTGTAGGTTTTTCCATAGAAAAACCTAAAGTAAATTCTTTATGGACCCTAAGCAAAACCTGATAACCAAAATACCATGGTCACTTTTGGTTTTGTCATAGCGACCTAGTGGGCTTTGTTGCATGGGACCCTAAGATATCCTATTGGTTTTATCATAGAACCTTGCAAAAAAAATTTATATGGGTTTTTATATTCGCACGAAGGTCTACTTCGCCCCCATCCCCCATCCCCGCATCGAGGGAGCTTTATCTCCGCCACTATAAGAAAGGAATAGCATATACCATCATCTGTTTCTTCACACTCTTGCAGATGGTTCTATCTATGAGTATAAAATTGACTTCCTTATCTGAGAATTATGAACAAGGACTCATCAGTGTTCCTTAATCCTTTAATGTGAACTGAAACCGCTTGGATACATTTCTCCGATAAACCACTCAATCAGGAGAACAGTCAAACTCTTGGCTGTAACCCATTGGTTGACTGTCACTTTTGACCTTCGTCTTTTTTACTATTCCTATCTATATAATTCCACTCTTAAGACTCCATATACTCGGTCTATCTAGCGCCAGGCTATTTACCTCAAATAACTCTAACTTTCTACTAGGTGTGACACTAGGACTACATATCTAGCCAGTCTTTTAGACACTAGTTCTCCAATCCTGACAGGAACATTTTTAGCTTCCAAATTATTACAATTTAAGCATTTACCTTTTGCATCCTAACCAGCATTACATACACTATTCTTTAAACAATTTAAAAAATCTACCTAAGATATATATTTTATAAAGTGTCTTTTAAATATCATGTTTGCTGCAAATACACGTAACCCTATTTCCCATCTATGGTTTTTTGCATAGATTAATTAATTTGATTAAATATTAATTAACTGATCGATTAAATCGGATAAAAAAATATATATATATATATATATTTAAATTTCTTTACACATATCAGGTGATATTTGTTTACATCTTATCGTTCCACAAATATCGCTGGATTTTCTGAAAATCTCGCTACAGTCAGATGATAATCCAGATTTTTGTGGAACGGACCCTATAGAACAGAAACCACGAACATAGAATATGTGCCACGAATATCGATGTTACAAATCTATGGTTACAATGGAGACTAAAAGATATCGATATTATCTGCTAAATTCTATGGCTAAACGAAATAATAAAGAAGCGATATGATTATCATTTTTACTTTGATAAGAATTAATTAATTAAGGACATAAGATCAGTTACGTAGTAATAACGTTATATTTAAATCACTAGTAAAAAGTGGACGAATAGAAAACTGCTTTATTTCTTAATATTATAGTTCAATTCTATTTGTTATCAATTTATTTTTTTAAAGATATATTAAAACTTTTATTTTTTATTAACATTTTTTTTATTAACATTTTTCAGTTGTGTATATATTTTGAAATAATTTAAAGACAATGCTTTGGACTTGTTCTAAATCAAGCTTAAGTCACTTGGTAAGTTTCTAGATCTAACAAATTAAAAATTTACATAAAAATTTTCAAGGATTGTAGAGATAGATTCCACTGTAGGAACTGGTTTTAGCCTTTAGCGGAAAGGCAATTAAAATTTGGTAATTGTGCAATGTAAGTGCCCCACCATAAATTTTCATGACTATCAAAATAACATTGCAAATAATTTTTATGAATTTTAAATATTAAAATGTATTTGTAAAACGAATGAAATTACAAATTTATATCTTTTCATGACATAATTCTCTTTTAAGGTCTTAATTCAAATTTTCTCTGTCATAGTTATCACAAATTACCAGATAACTCTCTCATTGCTTTTTCTCTTTTAAACACCCAGCTTGCTTCAGATTCACTGGGCCTTAATCTGTCCACTAAAACTTGTCCAATTTGATTTGTTTTTGCCAGCTTTTAAAATGTTTTTGAAATGAGATATGGTATCTTCGTTGAAAAGGTTTATGACAATTTACTACATCTTTGTGAGGGTGACATCTTTCCATAAAATTTTGTACCTTAACCTATTTCCAGTTCCCATTGTCAATTTGTCTGTTTTCACTGCTATATTCCTGTTTTGGAACCAAGTTTTTATTTTCTTAAAATATATTCAGATATTGAATTATTCAAAAACTAGGATGTTTATAAACAGAGGTTTTTATGTATTATATATATATATATATATATATATATATATATATATATATATATATATATATATATATATATATATATATATATATATATATATATATATACTATTAAACCTAGTAGACTGGTGCTTGTCAGGTACTACTCCTCCAGAATCTTTATAAGTTCTGTGTGAGTAGTAGCATTGATAATTTGAGCAGCTTCTTTTTTGCTTTGCCAGCTTGCTGGGCTTGTCACTACGACTACCCATTACTTTCCATAACAGAAATTCTGAGGGAAGAAATTTTTAAAAAATGAGGGTTTCTTTGCCCTTGGCAGCTGCTTTAAAGAAGCTCTCTTCAGGGGTAAAGATCTAAATGCATGTAATTAAAACTCAATATATTTAAAGTAGATCTTAAGTAGTAGGTGTCAATCTTGTGATATTGGCTTGGAAGATTTTATTTTTAAAAAAGGAATAGACTGACTGATTCGATACTTCACACTAATTTACTTATAATTTAAAATTTTTTAATATTTATCCTAAAATCCAAATTATTTTAATGCAAATTTTTTTTTCTAAATTTCAGAAATATTCTTCTTGGAAAAGCTTTTCAAGATGTGTTTCAACAACTAAATTATTTATCAATGGAAATTTTGTTGAAAGCAAGACAAATAAATTTATTGATGTACACAATCCAGCTACAAATGAGGTACCAATTTTAATATTTATATATGTCATCTCTGTATATGTATGGGACATAATTCTGTCTTCTGTTTATGTAAAGTTTTCCTTTGGTTTTATTTTTTATCAGTGAAAAAAATAAATGTTCCATTGTTATTCAGGTTATCACTAGAGTTCCACAATCAACCCAAGATGAAATGAATGCTGCAGTGGATGCTGCAAAGGAAGCCTTTAAATCATGGTCTAAAACCTCAGTCCTCACCAGGCAACAAATTATGTTCAAATATCAGCAGCTTATTAAAGAAAATATGGTAAATTTAATATTTTTTCTTGCCTATTTATGATTACAAGCAAAATATATAATAATTGTAAAAATAAAATACTCTTTAGAATAGACTCTCATTAATTAAAAAGTTGCTGATTTTGACAGGATTTGATCATTGGGAGTAATACTTTAACTATCATATATATATATATATATATATATATATATATATATATATATATATATATATATATATATATATATATATATATATATATATATATATATATATATATATATATATATATATATATATATATATATATATATTATATATATATTATAAATTATTGAATATAATATAATTTTAAAAATTTTAAAATAAAAATAAAATAATTTTTTTTTTTTTTTTTTTTTTTTTTTTTTTTTTATTAATAATTTATTAATAAACCCAATAAAATTAATACAATAATAAAATAAATAATGACAAAAATAGCAAAAATAATTTAACTTGAGCTTTGAAGTTCGTTTCTTTTTAAGTCAATTTAAATAAAAACCATTTTTGTTATACTTTGGGGAATTTTAATTACATTTAATATAGAAGTTAATGGTAATATTATATGCTAATATATATATATATATATATATATATATATATATATATATATATATATATATATATATATATATATATATATATATATATATATATATATATATATATATATATATATATATATATATATATATATATATATATATTTTAGTGATGGGACGATCAGTCGTCATTGCCATATTTCTCTTATTGTCATTGTCAATTTTCTGACAATTATTTTGCCTATTAATTTACATATATTGGCTTATAATTATCTCTGCTCCACTCTCGTCTATCGAGAGTGAAAGGCTGTTAGTAGTGGGGTCCAGTAAACTCTTCAAGATGAAATCGAATTACCCCAGAAACTGGAGAAAAAATTGCTTTTGCACCACAATTTAACAACTCTAAATTTAAAGTACTAGAATTTTGTATGTCTGTTTATGTTCTTACATATTAACATTTTTAAAATCAATATTTTGAAGATACTACAGGGTGTCCCACTCGCTCTTAGCCACAGATATTCGTTTACAGATATCAATGTACTGGTCATAAGTTAATAATATTTTCAATAAGCTTGTAAATCATATGGTTTATCAAAGAACTCCGTACTGTTCAAATTTCAGCAGGATGACGCCATTTGCTATGTTAAACGTTAGTATGTACAGTATTGAGTCCTTCTTTAAAGTTGGGTAATTTTCAAAAGACTTTGACCACCAAGGTCGTTTGATCTTACCTCGCCGGATTTCTTCTAATGGGGCATGCAGAAAGGAAAAGTGTATCGCAACAAGCCACGTACTCTCAGGCAATTGAAAGACAATATTCGGCAGATAATTGATGCTGTGACTCCCAATATCTTGGCGACAATTATCCGTAACATGGAAAAGCGTATGCAGGAATGTCTTGATTCTAATGGTCATCACTTTCAACGCTTGTTGTGATGTGACTGATGTCAGCACGATTTTTCCACACCAAGGAAGGTTCGAGGCAAGTTTTATTAACTTGTGACCACTACTTTGATATCTATAAGAATATATCTGGGCCGAGAGCGAGTGGAACCCACTGTATTATACTATATATTAAAATTACATGAATTTACACATTAGAATAAAGAAAAGACAATTTAATTCTCCCTTATTATAAAAGTGGATGTTTATGATAATAGGTGAAAATTTTTAAAATGTACTTTTTCAGTTTCATTGTCCTAGTTTATCATCATAAATTTTTTTTTAAATCTTCCCATCACTATATATTATATATATATATATATATATATATATATATATATATATATATATATATATATATATATATATATATATATATATATATATATATATATATATATATATATATATATATATATATATATATATATATATATATATATATATATAATCTTTAATAGATTTATAAATAAAAGTAAAGAAATGTTATATGTAGTTAAATATTTATATTTAATGAAAAATGCATTTAAATGGTATTAAGGTAAAATTTGAAAATTTAATTTCAAAAATTTGTTTTGATTCTTCTCCATATTTATTTTATTATTATTATTATTATTATTATTATTATTATTATTATTATTATTATTATTATTATTATTATTATTATTATTGGAATTAATGTAAATAATGATGCTGAAAATGACTTACTTTTCTAAAAATTATTTAAAACTGTATTTCAGAAAAAATTGGCTCAGTGTGTCACGGAAGAGCAAGGGAAGACACTGGTTGACGCTGAAGGAGATGTTTATAGAGGGCTTCGTATGTTTTATATATATATATATATATATATATATATATATATATATATATATATATATATATATATATATATATATATATATATATATATATATATATATATATATATATATATATATATATATATATATATATATTATATATTATAGGGATTTTTTTTATTTGATTTTTATTTACTCTTTCGAAACATTGGAAGTTTACATTTTTAAAATTCCTTATGAATTACAGTACAGTAAAAACTTATTTCTTGTTTTTGTAAACCATATTCTACTGTTGTAAGCATTTTAAGTTGTAGACATCGCCAAGACTGCTTTTGAAAGAAAACCTTTCTCGAAATGTTTTTTTTTCTTTTTCTACGTTTAGGAACCCAGTTATTTTACAGCAAAATTGAATATATGTTGAGAGATTAAATTTCATAATTGATATATCTTATTTTGCAGAGGTTGTTGAACATTGTTGCAGTATTACAAGTTTACAGCTGGGGGAAACGATGCCCCAAATAGCCAAAGATATGGATACGCATTCCTATAGGGTTCCTCTTGGTGTTTGTGCAGGTATCGCACCTTTCAATTTTCCTGCGATGATACCTTTATGGGTAAGACTGTTAAGTCTTTTGATATATATATATATATATATATATATATATATATATATATATATATATATATATATATATATATATATATATATATATATATATATATATATATATATATATATATATATATATATATATATATGTTAGATGTATCCTGTTGCTATGGTGTGTGGAAACACGTACATTTTTAAGCCTTCTGAGAGAGTTCCTCGAACGACAATGTTGCTGGTAGAATTGTTGAAGGAGGCAGGTTGTCCTGATGGTGTAGTCAATGTTATTCATGGTCAACATGATACCGTCAATTTTATTTGTGATCATCCAGAAATTAGAGCGATTTCCTTCGTTGGATCAGATAGAGCGGTAAAGTATTTTGCTTTATATTTGTTATTAATTTTTTTTTTTTTATGGAGTATAAATATTATTTTATAACGCTTATAGTATTACGAAATTCAGCACCTCTGCGCTTGGTCATTATATTGCCTATCTTGTTCTTGCAATTTCTTTGTTAATGTGTGTGTGTGTGTGTATTTATATTATATATATATATATATATATATATATATATATATATATATATATTATATATATATATATATATATATATATATATATATATATATATATATATATATATATATATATATATATATATATATATATATATAATATATATAATATATATAGCTTTCTTAAAAAAAACTTAAAAAAAAAAAAAACTGGCTGGAGAAGGAAAGGAAAAAATTAATAGTCGATATTGAAATTACATTTTTTTTGTTATGAAATTTAGAAATAAAATCTGATTTCCTAAAGGCGTTTTTTTGATCATTGACGTGATATTTGAGTTTATTGTAGAAATCAGTTTCCTTTTTTAATTAATGCAACTGAATTTTTCTTAAAGCTCTAAACATTTGGCACGGTATAAAGGTAATTTTTTTTTAATTTTAGTTTTTCAGGTAATACTTTATATTTTGTTAAATTGTTAACTTTAAAGAATCACTTAAAATGTTTATTTACGATAAAATTTAGGTAAAAAAACAGGAACTGAGATACATTGCTTTTCAATACAGTACTTTATGATTTTTTAGTTATTTAATATTTGCTTTCTATTTTGATATTGCTTGTGAAAAATTTATTTGTTACTGTACATAATTTTTGTTGGTTCCTTTTAAGGTATTAAGCTTACAGTTAAGCTTTAAGGTCTTTTAAATTATTGTGTGGTCATTAAACGTTTTTTCTGACTATTTTTATATATCAACTATTATATTCATGTAGTGCCTTCATGGGAGGCATATGATTGGAATTAATTTAATTGATCTATGAAATTGATATATTTATATTAATATTACATATTTAAATACAGTTTCTTTAAATTCTAGGGTCAATATATATATGAAAGAGGATCTCGGAATGGCAAAAGAGTTCAATCAAACATGGGTGCCAAAAATCATGGGGTTATCATGCCTGATGCAAATAAAGAAAGCACTCTGACTCAGCTTGTAGGTGCAGCTTTCGGAGCCGCTGGCCAGAGGTTAGATTTTGACTGAAAGTAAATTATTAGGTTTATACGATAAAAACCGTTAATAATTTATTTCATGTGTCTTGATTGGTCCTACAAATGTTTCTTCAGAAGACTCTCTATGTATACACAGAAGTTTATGTAAATACACCACACATAATGCAACACATAAAAAGGTTCAAACACGCACACAAAAACAAGAGGGCTTTGCGCCAACAACAATCAGTTGTTAATATATTTAAAGACTTAAGCTAGTTATAATTACTAATACCTTTTAAACTATACCCATTTATAGAGCAGGAAATATATTCATTAGATTAACTAATTATATTGGTTTTATTATTATTATTCTTCTCACATATCTTTCTATGCATAGTTTAGTCTTGTATTGCACCTTTAGAAGATGATTGATATTATGTGGTCATATACAGAGAGCTGTATCGTATGTAAGTATAAAACGTAGTAATCAATTTAGTTTCAAATTGAGTGATATTATTACATTCAATTTATATTTTTTTAGGGTAAATATTTGTATTTTATCTAGATTGTATTGGGAAGATTATTTGAAAAATCTCTTTTGTCATAATGGTAAATTAACCTGTCATTGTTTTTGGAAACATTTTTTTAAATATACGATAAGTCCATAGAAAACATCTAGGCTGATTTCTTATCACTCACAGGACTTTCAGTGCCTCTAAATGATTTTGGTGGTTTAGCTTCTGAATGATTCGTTGCATATGTCATCCTTGAGAAATAGCACGTTACGAGTATAATGTAAATTTAGGAGGTTTGTTTTGGTTATCTTTATTTAATCAAAGATATAGAATGTAAAAGTTTAATAAGTAGACAGTGGAATTAGATTCTTTTGAGGATATATAGGTAAATGTTAGTTTTCTTTTTTGTTTGTGAATAATTATAATTTAAATGTATTCATTAATAACGGGCATTTAAGGTCTTTCAAAAGATAGTGAGATGTTTTATGTAATAGGTTTTGGATATGTTTTACGTAATTTGATATTGGCTTGACTTTGTATAAATTTTAAGATGCAAACAAAAAAGTTGATTAATTCACATTTCAGCAGCTTCAGCTGAAGATGATTTTCAGGTTATCATTTCATAATCTTATTGTAAAAGTTTAGACCATCCCCCCCCTACCCTACATCCTTTGTTTACCTCCTTTCCTTTTTATTCATTTTGCTAGTTGCCGCAAGTCATAGATGATTATTTATTCCCTAACATAACTAATACAGTCTTATTTTATGTATTTTTTAGGTGTATGGCGCTTAGTACAGCAGTTTTTGTTGGAGAAGCTAAGGATTGGATTCCCGAATTAGTGGAGAGAGCTAAAAAGTTAAAAGTAAATGCAGGACATGTCCCTAATACAGATTTAGGACCAGTTATTTCCCCAGAGGCAAAGAATCGAATCTCAGAATTAGTCGAATCTGGTATTAAAGAAGGTGCCAAATGCGTTTTAGATGGTAGAAGCATCACTGTCCCTGGATATGAAAATGGAAACTTTGTAGGACCCACAGTTCTTACTGATGTAAAGGTAACTTGAAATTAAATTATTATTATTATTATTAATATTATTATTATTATTATTATTTTATTATTATTATTATTATTATTATTATTATTATTATTATTATTATTATTATTATTATTATTATTATTATTATTATTATTATTGCGTGTTGAGTTAATAATAATATTGACACTGACAGTATGTTACAAAAATAAAATGCTTTCTCCTTTAGTGGACGTTGAAGATTGATTTTTTTTAATCGTAAAATTACATTGATGGTTCTAATGTGATCATCTTGCAAAGTAATTTAAAATGTAAGGTTCATTCTATATAAATTATGAGTGAACTAGGAAAAGAAAAAAGTATTCAATAATAACAAATAGAGCTTCAAATTGTATCTCAAAATTACAATAAGGTGTTAGTTATCGAGACGTCACGTGTGATATTGAAAATATACAATGTTTCAGCTTTAGTGTTTACTTTTCAGTAAAGCTTAAACTTCATGATAAATGCTTGCTTTTATTGTTAAAATATTTTATATATATTTATGTTAATATTACATTAAAATATTTTATATATATATATATTTATATTAATAATACGTAAGTATCAATTACTAAATATAAAGCCATGTTTTAGTTTAATGTATTTTTAAGAACAATATTGATTACACTTTAAGGATCGTTTAATAATGGGTTATTTTATAATATAAGCGATTTTGCGTATTATAAAATAATATTATTATTATTTAT
Organism: Armadillidium nasatum; assembly: GCA_009176605.1. Classification (NCBI taxonomy): domain Eukaryota; kingdom Metazoa; phylum Arthropoda; class Malacostraca; order Isopoda; family Armadillidiidae; genus Armadillidium; species Armadillidium nasatum. The sequence goes on along the minus strand of SEYY01023213.1, from coordinate 2,732 downwards.
TGTGCTAAAACTTACTAAATGGGGAGAGTTTAATGACTTAATTAGTAGGAAAAATATATTGACCACTGATATTATACTTTATATTCGTATATTAATATTTATACAGTAAATTATTATTATTATTATTAAAATTATTATTATTATTATTATTATTATTATTATTATTATTATTATTATTTATTATTTCCTAAGAATTGCTGATAAAAAAATGTCACTTCTGCATTTTAACAGTAGTTTAGCATACCTGTTAATTTTTTCCTGTTCAGTGTTAAAATATGATGTAGTATTTTCTTTACATGCTTTGTTTTTTCCTTTTAAATCGTGTTTTAAATTTCGGTAAATACTTTTTACGCTTTTAGTTATTAGTATGTTTTAATATAAAATACTTGTTATGATGACATCATATTGGTAACCTCTTATAAAACGGGAAAATTATATAGAGAAAAATACTTATTCTTCAAAATGTGTTGTGAGCCCCCCCCCCTCCCCCCCAAAAAAAATGGATTTTTTGCTTACTTTTTTTTTTAACGATAAAATGTTTTTAACATTTATAAATTGTTTAATTAACATTAATTTATTTAGTTCGATTTGGTGACTTATATTTAATTATTATGCGTATTTGTCTTTCATTTTCAAGACTAACATGAAGTGTTACAAAGAGGAAATATTTGGACCTGTTCTCGTTACTCTCCAAGTTGATACGTTGAATGATGCCATTAATTTGGTCAATTCCAATCCTTACGGTAATGGAACTGCAATATTCACTACAAATGGGGCGACCGCCCGTAAATTTACAAACGATATTGAGGCCGGCAATGTAGGAGTGAATGTTCCCATTCCAGTCCCACTCCCAATGTTTTCATTTACTGGTTCCAAAGCATCATTTTTGGGTGATGCAAACTTTTATGGAAAAGCAGTAAGTTATTATTATTATTATTATTATTATTATTATTATTATTATTATTATTATTATTATTATTATTATTTATTAGGTATAATAAATTTAAGCATTTAATTCTACAGTATAATTATTATGATTTTTAGTTCAATAATTATTAACTAAATATTATTATTATTATTATTATTATTATTATTATTATTATTAATATTATTATTATTATTATTATAGAATTAAGTGCTTATGTTTCTTATACCCAAGAATTTATTTTTTGCCAACAGTCGAGAGTAAGCAAATTTTACCGACTCATACAAAGTGAGTTGGAGCTGGAAATCGAAATTTTTCAGTGATTATAATCATTGAGTAAATTGAGAAAAAAAAATTGGGAGTTGAGACAAATAATCAACTCTCACTCCGACTCCCACTCCCACTCCCACTCTCACTCTCACTCTCACTCTCACTCTCACTCCGACTCTGACTCTTACTCCGACTCCCACTCCCACTACGATTCCCACTCCGATTCCCACTCCGACTCTCCAACCATGTATTTAACATTAATTTAAAGTTGTTTTTCATAAAATACATTTCACATTAATTAAGAGTTTTTAAATTTTTTATTTGTAATGTTTAAATATCTTCTATTTTCTTTTTTAATTACCCCTGAATAAATTTTTTTTTTACTGAGTTATACTTAGAAAATTATCTTGCATTTACAATAATTTTTATAATTGTTTTTGGAAATTAATAAATTGTGATTCTCATTTTGCAGGGCATGAATTTTTACACTCAGGTGAAAACTGTGACACAAATGTGGAAGGAAACTGATGTAACGTCTTCTGCTTCTGCAACAGCAATGCCAGTTATGCGCTAATTTATTACCAGACTTTTTGTGTTGTTATATATCATAGAAATTTATTTCATAATACCATTTATTTTAAAGTTTATTTTAGAAAAATTCTTCAATTCTTTTATTATTAGTAAATTTTTATGCTCAAAGTTTAAAGAGATTTTTAAGAGTTAGTTAATATTCATGTATATGAATTGCCAGTAAGGGTGTTAGTTAATTACTCTAGCAAGTTTTCAAGTTTTGGGTATTATATCATTGCTGAAGCAATGTTTTATTTTAAATTTATTGTATATGTTCCATAGATTGTTATTCTTTACGCGAGTATAGTTTTTATGTAGATTATTTTTGTAACGAAATTAAAAAATTTACAAATAAATTTTTTGGATGAAGGATAAATTTTATTTAGGCCTCTATTTTTATGAGTTCTTTTTAGTTCATCATTTTGTGGTTTCTTATTTTCGTAACAGAAATCGGCATAATTTTTCATATGTAAATTGACCATTAGTTTTTTAGGAAAAATATTCTTTATTACTGTTGGTTACTCATTTTGTTTATTGGTAATAAAGGTGTAGTCGTTGCTCTTGATATAAAAAACGCTCTCTAGTCTCTTCACAGATCAGAATTCAAACTGCCACAGACGTTGAATTCCTCTTGGTTGATATTGTTTTGTAAAATAGAAGATTTTACAAAATTCCTCAGATCAGGAACTGAATGCCTCAATGAAAAATGAGATTGTCAGCTTCAGCTGGGGTGAGTTATCGGGAGTTGTTGTCAGGAGTAGATTGTTTATCTTGACTCGTCTATTTTTTTTATCACACGAAAGTCGCAAATACATCTTCCATAAATTTACCCACAGATATCGCTCGTCTTTTGCAGTCGTAACCCTCTTCCTTTCCTGTCCGCAAAGTCTAATCTTGGTTTGGTGCACACTGAGTACATTCGCCACATTTCACACAACAGCCTTCATTAGGGTCCTCATACTCACTC